>CAUYQV010114112.1:0-49685 GCA_963574575.1 Galagoides demidoff | reverse complement strand
CATTTATCCTGCCCACCAGGTGTTTTTGCAGCCGCTGCCTGTCCTGCTTAGCAGCCAGCTCATCCCGGGGCCCACAGTCTGGCCCTCCAACAGTCTGAGGGACAGTGAACTGGCCCCCTGTTTAAAAAGTTTGAGGACCCCTGATCTATTGGCTTCATATTAGTATTGAGTACACTGGATACTTGCTTTTCCATTCTTGTGATACTTAAAAGAATGTTTCAGCTTATCCAGGTTAATACTTAAGATGTGAAGTCACCATCTTTTTCAATGCCTGAATAGTATTCCATGGTATACATATGCCACAGTTTATTAATCTAATCCTGAGTTGATGGGCAATTAGGTTGTTTCCAGATCTTACTGATCGTAAATGAAGCTGCAATGAACAATCTAGTGCCCATGTCCTTATGATAAAATGATTTTTTTTTCTTCTGAGTAGATGCCTAGTAGTGGGATTGTGGGATCAAATGATAGACCTAATAGTTTTTTATTAAATTGTTGGTTCTACTGTAAAGACTATTACCTAGACCAGCACTTCTCAAAGTGTGGTCCCTAGACCAGGTCTCAGGATTAGCTGGGAGCTTGCTTGTTTTACAAATGCAAATTCAAGTCCCATCCTGGTCTAGTGATCAGAAGAAACTCTGGGACCCAGTCCTACAAATCTAAATTTTAACTAGTCTTCCCAGGAATGCAGATACAGACTGAAGTTTGACATCAACTTCTCTAGAAACCCAAACCTGGTGAAGAATTAAACATTTAACTGTTATTAAGTGCTGGTCTAAGTACGCAGGCAAAGATTTATGAATCTGTATAGTAAATGCCCTGGGGGCAGAACATAACCCTTATACAAACTTCACCTCGCTCTGGGAAGCCTGAAAATATGGTGACCTGACTTCATTGCCAATGAAGAGAGGACATCAATATCCTCCTGAAGTGAAATCCACGGGCTTACAGCAGCTTTGAAAAGTCACCATTTAGTTTCCTTCCAGGGATGACAGAGGCAGCAGTCTCCTGATGGAATTAACAAAAGAGGCTGAAATTAAGACTCTGCTCTCTCTCTGATCTGCTGGAAAATCAGAACTGATTTTTAAAGGCCTGATTTTTAAAGTCCCTATTTGAATGCGCTATAGCTCTGAAGCCAGTTGCTACTTGCTGGTCATGGTATCTTAAGATTTTTTGTTTTATTTTGTTTTTTGGAGAGTCCCACTCTGTTGTCCTGGGCAGAGTGCTGGGGCTTCATCATAACTCAAAGCAACCTCCAACTACGGGGCTCAAGTGATGCTCTTACCTCAGCCTCCTGAGTAGCTGGGACTATAGGTCCTGGCCACAATGCCTGGCTACTTTTTCTACTTTATTTTTAGTAGAGACAGGGTCTTGCTCTTGCTTAGGCTAGTCTTGAACTCCTGAGCTCAAGCAATCCACCTACCTCAGCCTCCCAGAGTGCTAGGATTATAGGCATGAGCCACTGAGGCTGGCCCAGTATCTTAGGATAATCCTCTGGGTGGCAACACGATTTTTGGTGGGTATCTTAAGAGTTAACCTACCAGGGCGGTGCCTGTGGCTTAGTGAGTAGGGCGCTGGCCCCATATACGGAGGGTGGTAGGTTCAAACCTGGCCCCGGCCAAACTGCAACAAAAAATAGCTGGCAAAAAAAAAAAAAAATAGCTGGCAGGCACCTGTGCTCCCAAGCTACTCAGGAGGCTGAGGCAAGGGAATCGCCTAAGCCCAGGAATTAGAGGTTGCTGTGAGCTGTGACACCACAGTACTCTACTGAGGGCAAAAAAGTGAGACTCTGTCTCTTTAAAAAAAAAGCTAACCTACCAAAAAATGTCATGGCTCAGCCACCAAGACATTATCATAATTCATGACAAACACCTACCCTATCACCTAGCAAATAACAGAAACTTAATACATGTTAACGATCATATCAATAGATCAAATCAACAAAATATTATGTCCTTAATTACAAAAAATCAGTATTAGAAACATCTAGCTATGAAAAAAGCATTACAAAACTAATCTCTCTAGGATCTTAATATTTTTTAATTTAATTCCATAGAATTATATGATAGAAATGTACATAGAAGGTCTAAGACTGTGAATGATTAAAAAACCAATATTAAATATATTTGTTCTGTTGATTTAAAAAATGAGAAAAACAAATGTTTATATAAATTAAGTTATAAATCAGTGAACACAAACCTATCTATGCACCTGTAATACCGCACAGAGGCGGCACAGAAGGGCATTGTGCAATCACTGCCCACTCTATGAGATTTGAAAGAACCCCAACAAGGCTTGTAGTAAATCCTGAGTTTGGTCTCTCTCTCATGAGACCAAGGGGACACAGCTTCCCTGACCTTGGTTAAATAGGGATAATGACAATCATCTCCCAACACGTTTCTATGTGAAACTGCCTCGCATACAGAGGCACACAGAGGGCAACAATCATCAGCTGAACCTAAATGTGCTGTATCCTGCTATGTGACCATGCTCAGGGCAAGAAACATCTGGTTCACTGGGTGTCAAAAAGTGGTATGGTTCCAATCTCCTGGGTAGTGGCAACACCTACAGTCACAGCTGAGGAGGAAAGGAAATATTCCCTCTGGAGCACTCATTTGTGAGGTCTATTACACACCTAAATGATAGGAATATTCAGAATGAGCCCTGCAGCCTTCAGGAGGAAGCATGTGGAGTTGCGGCTCACAGCTCGGTGCACAGCCCCACTGCTGAGTCTCGACCCGGAACGGCAGGCATGGCGACTTTCATTGTTCATATCTTCCAAGGGGGAACCCCCCCAATTGTCTGGACAATTCCCCCCAAGATTCTAACGCACTGGTCAGTGAAGCTTCTACCAGAATACCCCTTCCAGGACTCTTGCCACCAACCCAGTCAGTGTCTGATAAAATCAAATGGAACTGGCTTCATCCAATTGGAGATGATCTACGAGTTGGTAAAGCCTACCTGAGCCTCTCAGAAAAATCCCATTGAAGAAAGACTATCGAAAGCTTGGGAAACTATAAAGCAGGAGTCCTCAAACTTTTCAAACAGGGGACCAGTTCACCGTCCCTCAGACCACTGAAGGGCCAGACTCGGGCCCTGGGACAAGTCGGCTGCTAAGCAGGACAGGCAGTGGCGGCAAAAACACCGGGCGGGCTGCATGTGGCCTGCGGGCCGTAGTTTGAGGATGCCTGCTATAAAGCATGAAGGTAAATAAAGGGAGACCAACAGAAAATACAACTTTCACCCTTTCTCCACAAGCACGTAGCTGCACAGCAAAACATAGCATTTTCCAGGGTCTGTTGTGGCCACCATGTGACAAAGTCCCCACCAATGGACTGGCAGATGGAAGTGATGGAACTAATTCCAGTCACCTGCTTGGAAGCATTTCCTTTTGCTGGACTTCCCCTGTTTTCCCTGTTGCTGGCTGGAAGTGGGGGCAAGCAGGACTTGGCCTGGGCTCCCAAGTCCTAGGTAGGAGAGACAAATCCTGGTGGTCCTTAAGCCACTGCATTTTTAGGTCTCTATCATTCCTCTATTAGAGAAAATAGTGAAGTCAGGCAGGGAAGGAGAGAACAGAAAAAGTAAACACTCCATTAATAAGCCATCTGAGTCTGTAGGATAGAAAGCTACTTCATTATACAAGGAAGGGATGAGAGCAAAATCAGCTTCAGTAATTAGGGGTTTGCCATTTGCTTAATGAGAAGTGAAAATATTTAACAAACTCCGTACATAAACAATTTTTTTTTTTTTTGGCAAAAAGCAAACGAAGTAATGTTTTTAAATA
This sequence comes from Galagoides demidoff, assembly GCA_963574575.1. NCBI lineage: Eukaryota > Metazoa > Chordata > Mammalia > Primates > Galagidae > Galagoides > Galagoides demidoff. The sequence goes on along the minus strand of CAUYQV010114112.1, from coordinate 45,901 downwards.
TATAAAAAACAAGAAGGTCTCAGTAACAAAAAAGATGAAGACAAACTGCCAACAACTTGCTGGATCATAAGAAAACAAGAACATTAAAAATTCCTTAGGTGCTATTTTTAAACAACCAGGGAAATCGGCTTGAAATTATTAGCCATTATTTTCTAAAATATAACAATACATAATAGGAACACAAAGAATAAACTATGTAGCCTTCAGGAAGAAGCCATGCACAGTAACTTCTGAAAAGCCCAGGGTTACAGATTTCATCTAATCAACTTAGTAAAAGCTTGTCCACAAAGATACAGAAAAATAACAGATAACAATGGCTGAATATGCCATAAAGCCTTAATGAGCAGAACACAGTGAAGGGCTGGTTATGGTTGGCTGAAGTATATTAATATAATAGATCAAGTAAGTATTAGTGAAGACACAACCAGATGACTTCCCATCTTTTTTCTGCAGGTTAATGCACTCCACAGCTTTCTGTGCATCACAGGTCATAACACAAAACCCAAGTGAAGCTAGTAAAGAAGAATATAGATTTGTAAAGATTGGGGCCTTCCAGTGAATCAATAGGAAAAAGTCGAGCTTTCACTTGTGAACTTGAATCAGAAGAGTATCACAACAAAAGAAAGAATCTTGATGGAGTAATATTTTAGCTTCCTAAATAAAACCGTCATTAATATATCTTCAATTACTTATAGTTCCTAGCCAGAAATATTTGATGAATTAGGTTCAAGTACAATAGGAGTCTGCAACCAAATATATTTAAACCTAAGAAGTGCGTTTCAAAACTTCCCCTATAAATGTATAGACTTTACTTATAAAACTCACATTGATGATCCCAAAGCTTTGATAAAAACCATAAAGGAGGAAAAGGAAAACCACTTATTGGTACTAAAGCCTTTACTGTAATAAACCAAATATATTTACAATTTATACAAATGTTTAACCTTCAACAAAAATACAAAAAAACATTTCACAAGATGCAAAACCAGGAAACAAGTTCATTAGGGACACCACTGCTCTACAAAGGACGGAACGTGAGGTGAACTGCAAGGAACAGAAAGGTAATCTCACACTCGGGCAAGGCGTGATCGACAGATCACCTGGGAAGAACGGGCTCTGACACAGGTCAGCGGATGCCGTCCCTCCGCCCCACAACCCTTGGCCTCTGTCCACTTGGCCTCGGCGCTCCATCTGATCTAGGTAGACAGGTGACCTTCTGCTGATGGACTTGTTGACAAGTCTTTGTAGACTCAAAGTAGTTCTGTGTCAAGGTTTGGAAACAAGTTTTTCTATGTGTTTTTTTTTTCTTTTAAAGTTACAACTTTTCTATTTCTACAAATTCAAAACATTTTGGCCCAATTCAACTATAAATGTTAAACCACATAATGTTTTCAGTAGATGACTTCATAGACTGTAGCCTTCTTGTCCCCTGAGCCAGTGACGATGTACTTATCATCCACAGAGATGTCACAGCTCAGCACCGACGAGGACTCTTTGGACTGGAAGAAAAAACAATGGGTGTGTATTTAATGTGGAAGAAGGACACTCAGGGGCTCTCTTCCCTCGGAGGCACCCTTATTTTCTAGCTTGAAAAGTGACACCGTGGTTAAACTGTCATTCCAGATAAGGGGCACCTACCTGGAATATGCTGGCTCCATAGGGGGTCCGCCAGGCATTGAGGAGGTTATCTTTTCCAGTACTCACAAACCATTTACCTACAATTAGCAAAAGCATATGCAGTCTCAGCAAGATTAAAACTCACACTATGTCCGGCCTGGGCAACATGGCAAGACCTCATCTCTTACAATAAATAAATAATCCCTACTATACTATTAACAAGTTGGGCTTAATCAAACAGACAGCATTTTTAATGCATGAATTATCATGCCCAAAGGGTTGGTCTAGGACATGAGCAGAGGTTTTAAATTTGGGCTCCTCAGTAAATTTTCTATGTGATTTTAGACATAATTCAAGAGCTATTGGACTCATTAGCCACTGATGACTGATAATATCACATCTAACACACAGTACTTCCTTAAATATGTAGCACTGAATCGCTGATGTCGTTCTACTTTAGTCAGACTTCTCAGGATAAAAATGGGACTAGGAAGAATTAAATATCTAAATAAGATGCCAGTCACATCATATGGCATACAGAAGGCGCTCAGTAAGTGACAACGACTCATCCATCCATCCACACATTCATCTATCTTCTGAACAAGTATCTGAACACCTGCTGTACAGCAATAGTCTCCACATGCACAACTTCTCATAATCCTCACTGCAGAGTCTATGAGTCTGGATTCAGCTAAACGCTCTGCTTTCAGACCCTGGGTCCCTCATCTTGGCCACTTCGTAATTTCCACTGCTCCCGTCCTATTCTATAAATTCCCTCCCACTCCTCTTCAGAGTGACAAATAATTCCCCCCATGCCCATTAAAAACAAGCATGGGTCCAAAACTTGTAAAAGGCAATTTCACTGCCTGCTGACTTTTCTCAAATTAGTAAAATGAACCGAAATAGACATTACTGTGCTCTGAAGAACATGTTAAATAAAACAATAGAATTATTGCGTCCAGCTGCTCAGAGAACATTTTTTCCAGATACGATCTCTACCATATATTTTTTTTTTAAACAAGTATTTTCCATTTAGGCCATCAATGGCCTCTAGTTTCCTTCCAGCTGAACTCACCACAATAAGCGAATTTCAGAGACAGCACACAGCTCTCGTGGAGGTGCAGCTGGTACTTGTCAGGCTTGTTCACGTGCAGCACCTCCACATTGCTGCTCTCCATGCCCACGGCCAGCCACTCCCCGGTGGGGCAGTATCCCAGGGAGAAGATCTGTAAGAGGAGCAACAGGCTCACTGGTTATTTTGTCCATTAATGCTTGGAAGTTAAAAGGCAATTAAAAAAAAGGGAGGGGGGAATAGCAAGAAATGGGGTGTGTGTGTGTATGGGGGTAAGAAGGGGCCGATCAGGCAAATCTGGACCGTGGGGACGTCTACAGGGCAAGAGGCTCAAACCAGATGAACCAAGTGTCAAAAAGCTGTATGGAACAACTGAAAAAGTTTGAACGTTTCCATCCTAAGTGGGCGACATTAAGAAACTACTCCAAATAATAACGGTACTTGTGTGTGCATTTTAAAGGATCTTACAGAGATACTAACTGCCATACGGTCACGCATCACCGAACAACGAGGGTAGCAAAATGTTTTAAAGAAATGGGCTGCGAGGCGATTTCGTCGTCGCGTGAGCACCGGAGTGCACTTACACACACCTAGACAGCGAGCCCACTGCACACGCTGTGGCTACGTGGCGCGGGCTACTGCTCTTAAGCCAGAAACCTGGGCGTTCTACTGCACCTAGCACTGTACTCAACCAGGACTCCGCGGTAAAGTATCTTTGTATTTAAACATAACTAAACATAGAAGCGGTAGGGTAAAAATACACTGTGAATTGTTGCAAACACAGTCTATTGTTGATCCAAATGTTGTTATGTGGCACATGACTGTACTTATGGTTAAAATGATGTCTGGGATTTACTTTAAAATAACCCAGTGTGGGGGCATGGGGATGATAGAACAGATGAGATAAGAATGGCCATGTGCTGATAACCATTAGAGTTGGGTGACGAGCATATGGGGTCTATTGTACAATTCTCCGTACTTTTATATATGCTTCAATGTTTTCAGGATATATTTGAGAAATTCTGTAAGAAGTTTCTTTAAAAAAAAAAAAAGACCAACCAAAAATAGTACCCCACTTATGTTGGGAAAGAGAGAACAGGGAAAACTCTGAGAAGCTCAATAAAATGTTAATATGAAAATTAAATTTAGTAGTGTGTGTGGATATATATACACACATATACATACACGTGTATATATGTGTGTGTGTGTTTTCTTCCATTTTGTCTGAAGTTTTCTAAGTCAAATTGTTTTCATTATCAAGAAATAAGATAAATAAATGGCAAATCATAATTTAAAAAACAACTCTTCTGTCAGAAAGCACTTAAAATGGCAAGCACTATCTTTCCCAAAATATAAGTGACTCAATTTCCAAACATTTTTCACAATCCACAAAGTTACCATTTATACTATTCCCAAACTCTGTAACTCTCATCAGCCATGAGTTTGTTTTTTAAGGGATGAGGAATAAAGAGGGCATCCACTGAGATACCTCTGCGTTTCTTCTATTAAAGCTCCCTAACGCTGGCCAGCACTGAGGAAGGGAGAAGGACTGGAGCTTAGGGTTGGAGACCAGCCTGAGCAAGAGGGAAATCCTGTCTCTAATAAAAATACGAAAACTAGCCAGGTACTGTGGTGGGTACCTGTAGTCCCAACTACTTGGAAGGCTGAGGCAGCAGGATCGCCTGAACCCAGGAGTCTGATGTTGCTGTGAGCTCGGCTGACACCACAGTACTCTACTCTGGGCAACAGAGTGAGACTCTCTTAAGGGCACAGGGGGACTCGCTAATGCAAGTGAACAAACTTTCAGAGCTGTTGTGATTTTTCTCTACTCCTGACACCACCACTGCACACTTCTCAAGCTCTATTTACATGGCATCAAATAATCATCCCCCACTCTGCATCGGTGGTGAGAGCACGCATAGCAAATCAAACATTGCTAAAGGAAACCTACATGTTGTCACTGAAGCCCTTCAACCAACTCATATGTAAATAAAACAGCCAGCACGCCTTAACCTGCAGGACTTTTAAAACCATTAAGAGTTTGAGGGTTGTTTTTGTTTGTGTCATTTTAAGAATCAGTTATCTCTAATTTTCACCCTGACCTGTTTGTCTCTAGCTATTACTACCCTGGGTGGGAAGGGAGGGAGACAAGGGCGGCACACCCAGGCCATCTCACGGCTGCATGGCCAGGAGAAAGCCAGCTGGTCACCTGGGAGGTGAAGTCGTGCTGTTGCAGCTGCCGGCCCTCGCGCAGGTCCCAGGACCTGACCGTGTTGTCCAGGCCTCCCGTCCAGAGCTTGGTGCCATCATTGGAAATGTCAATACAGCTGGCTCCGTCTGTGTGGCCCTGGAATTGCCTGATAAAACAAACCAGATTGAATAATGATTTCCTGCCAGAGCTCAAGGTAAACACTGTTGTGTTGTTAGGTTTGGACCCTGTGCATGCGTGTCATCTCGCCAGTGTCTGCTGATGTGCAAGATCAAACTACCCTTCCCTGGAGGAAGACAGGAAACGGCACCTGCAGATTGTCTTTTTCCACAATCGAGGGTGAAAGAAATGGAATGCCATCGCAGGTCACTGCCCAGAAGTTACACATGCTACTCTGACAAAGCCATCTGGAAGGTAAACTCTTTCAGGTCTGGAAGTTGTGTTAAAAGAAAATAAAGGACAAACAGATAAAATCCCAAGTGTAGCCCTTAAGGAAAGATAAAGGCCTGCCCTACAATTGTGAGGCTTGAGTTCTTGAGAGAAAGAAGTGGCTACATTACAAGCTGCGGACACATTCCTGTCTCTGTGAATCAACACGGCAATGCCCTTCGTGCCAAGAGAGCATGAGCTCATGTATTTACTCAACCTTGCCTTCTGTGTTATAAAGAGCCCAGCATTAGGAAATCTGGACTCCCAGAGACAATGGGTCATGCATGCCAGCCTCCTGTCCTCAGAGGCATTGAGCAGAGACAAAGGTAACTGCTCAGGAAGACCCCATGGGGCCCTCAGCGAGACCCTGCCTCCAACCTGAGTGCAAGGCTGTTCTTTAATAGGAAATCTTGTGCTTCATCCAAAAACACCACCAAAAACAATCACCCAGCAGGGATCTGCTGAGCAAGGTCTGGTGTAAGTCACTGCAGGGTTGGTGGTTGCTCAGGACTTGGACCTGGTGCCAGAGTGGTCGGAAAAGATGAGTGAGGACCCACCCTCAGAACCAGACAGACGAACTGCTAGGGAATTTCAATGCGGAGGAAGGTCTCCATGGCTCTCTTCTCGGCTCCCCCGACCTCATACCCACAGAACTCCAAACTTTAAATCTGAGCTTGGAATTTAAAAGAGTGCAAGGGAAGGAAAAAGCACCACTGTTGCCCTAAATTGTGGGCCAAGTGTGAACTGTTACTTCAAAAAGCTTCCCCCATAAGCTATCCGGACTTCTGCAATTTAGCATCAGGCTCAGTCCTCTCTCCTCCACTCCAGCATGTGAACAGTGGGCTTCAACTGTTCCCTCTGACACTTTCCCACAGCTCACACAGGCCTGGAGCAGTCCCTGCTTCACTGTTCCAAAGTACCACTTTTCTCTCCTTCAAACAGAGCTGGAGAGTCAATGCTCTGCTCTTCACCCTCTGACTTCTTTTGACCTTTCTGACTCACTGCATGTTCTTACTCCTTGGTTAAAGAAATCCTTCCCTGCTGACGTACACCACTGGGTGGGTATCCCTCCATCCCTTCCCCCGCACCCGCCATCCACACATCTCAGCATCACTGAGTCAGATCCTATGACTGTGTACCAGGGTACAGGAGACAAAGATACCCAATAGGCTTTATGTTGCCCTGTCACACAGAGCAGCCACATGTGGCCTCTCTAAATTTACAAAGATCTATAAAGCGTTACTTCATCACATCCAACAAGTATTTATTCCCTGGGAGCTGACACGGGGGTGGGGGTGGGGCACAGGGTACACATAAGAGAGCAGAATGCCTGGGCCTCCAACTCAGGTCCAATGACATCACTTGGAGTGAGTGCTGTGACCTCTCTGTGCCTCAGTTTCCTCATCTGTAAGGTGGGGAGAACGCCAGTACGGATGTTATGAGGATATGATGGAGTAGCATTCGAAAAGCTCTTAAAATCAGTATTTTAAAAGAACTATTTATTAAGTTAAAGAAAGAAAAAGAAAACCAAGTAGTTTCTGCTAAGCTAAAAGGTCAAAGGAACCTTCAGCTCTGGCTCCATTACTCCATTTTGCTCACTCTGCTCCACGCAGCAAGTGGTAAGAGGAAAATCACTGCTGCACCGTCACCCGCATGCAGGGACAGGGGCTGGCTCAATGACACTGAATGGGTTTCCACAGAGGAGGTTTGAAGAGCAAGTGAGCTGTCGTGACGACTTTTGCGGGCCACCCCTTCTCTCTGCACGTGGCCCTGGAGCATGACAGAAGGCTTGCCAAGTAAGCCACGGGCCTCAGACTGCAGCAGACAGGGAGATGGTTTCTGAGCCAAGATGACATGTGAAACAAAAGGAGATACATGCTGATTCTATCACTGACATTTCATTAGTGCTTACTTTTCATAAAGGCTTTTCTAAGAACATCTCTGGTGTGAGCACTGACTTCTGTCGGGGGCACATGGTGAAGGAGCCGAGGACAAACACCATGGTAGTGGCGAAGGTTAGGAGAGAAGATTCCAGGAAGATCCCTGCTAGCTCGTGGGTGCAATGACCCCTGGGCGTCTCTTATTTCATTACTGAGAAACACAGAAACTTTAAAACCATTCTGTGGGTAAAATTCATGGTATCTCCTCTTCCCGTGTCCCTTTGTTGATTTTCTGTTATCTCTTATCAGTCGGTTCCTATTTGCACAAACAAGGTTCTAGCCAAACCAAAAACATGTAGCAATGCAGGCCCTTCATACTGTCATGCAATACACAACAGGCTCTCCTTGGCAAAAGCCAGGAAAACTTTTTAAACATGGTGGGTGTCAGTGTGTGGGCCAAAGGAATAGAATACTAAGGAAATAAAAAGTCTCCGTGACATGGAGCACAGCAGCAAAACTGTAAGCCGCCCAAAAGCCGCAACACAGCTTCATCTCTGCACCCTGAAGCCTAGCTCCAAGCCTGGCACACAGTAGGCTTCCCATGTACAAGCTTAGCATCTGCAGGGCAGCCAGAGAGAAACAGAGGTGACAGGAAATCTCCTGGCCCACCTACTCCGGGGGAAGCCTCCCTCAGACAACCATCTTTACTCACCTCACCAGCGTCTGGTTGTGCAGATCCCACACGGCGATATTGCCGTCACTGCAGCACGAGAAGCAGACCTTGGAGTCGGGGCTGATGGCCAGGGCATAGCAGGCGGGGGCTGAGGATGTCAGCTCCGCCTTGATGCGTGGGGTTGGAGCCGCCAGGTCCCAAATGGACAGAGTGCTGGCTTCCCCTCCAACTATGAGAGTACAGCCATCAGGGAGCAATTTACAGGAACGGATGTAGTTGTCTCTGTTCTGTGAAATAAACATGATCCGACTGTTATAATAATGAATTAGTAAGCAATAACAGCACTGCATTTCTAACTGCTGTATTGACTTAAAGAGTAGCATTTCACAGACACCCTAACAAAGCAAGAATTCTGTACTGAAGACCAGGGTCTGACTACAAATGTCTCCTTCAAAATAGTAAACAAAACAAACTGCACTGCCCGGGCACAGTGAAAGCTTAGACTACTGTTCCTGATGTACTTCACAGACAGAATTGAAATCACCTGGGTGTTAAGGTGTGTGAATGTGTACTTCTCTATAAAGAAACCACTTTTCAAAAGAAGTTTAAGAGGCGGGGCGTGGCGGTTCATGGTTATTATCCTAGCACTCTGGAGGCCAACGTGGGAGGTTTGCTTGAGCTCAGGAATTTTAGAACAGCCTGAGCAAGAGTGAGACCCCCTTCTCTACTAAAAATAGAAATATTAGCCAGCTGGTGTTGTGTGCATATAGTCCCAGATACTCAGGAAGCTGAGGCGGGAGGATTGCTTAAATCCAGAAGTTGGACAGTAAGCTATAATGATGCCACTGCACTCTATCCAGAGTGACAAACTAAGACTCTGTGCCTCAAATACTTTAAAAAAAAAAAAAAAAATGGTAGTTTCTGAATTTTTTGCCTCTACTGTTTACTGTTTGGGAATTGTAGAACACTATGTTTTGGTTTTCATCATTCTGAATACTCAGTGGTGGACTGTGCCTTCGTTAGTCATAAAGCTCCATCAACACCTGTGAAGGGAAGTGGGACCTAATGACCTATACACCCCTAAATAATCACTATCCTCCAACTTAAACCCAAATATCCCAATAGGTACAGCTGAGTTCTCTTACATGCTTTAATAATAGCCTATCTTTCAAGCACATAACTTCACAAAAGGATACTCCTACTACTATAGAATGCTGAGCTATATTTAAGTATGATTTCATTAAAAGAGATTTTTTTAAGTTATCTGATTTTTAAAAAATACACTAACAACTACTCCCAAAGTCTCTGTGTCTCAAAAGCACTGCCACTTTTTAGAAACACTCTCTTTGGAATCCTTACAGCACTGGGAAGACAGTGGCAAATGGCACCACCTAGGACAGCAGAGCACAGGCAGACACCAAACAGGGGCAGGGGCAGCTGAAAGTTTGCTTAAGGCCGAGGGTATGTGGTCTGTAAATCCTGGGGTTACAGTTTAGAGATTGGGACATGCCCTGGTGTGTTCTATGTCCCTGAAAAATGCAAAATGGGAGGAGGTGGCATAGGAGTCTTCGGAAAGCTTTCTCACTGTTCCTGGTTTACTGACGGCTGCCCTGATTTTTTTGCAGTGAGATCTTTTAACTCTTTTTTGAAGTTAAGGTAGTAAAACCAGCTCTCTCGGGTCTCTCTTAAAAACTACAGACCCTTTTGAGAATGGGTTTTATGCTACACCATCAGATGTTTACTTTCAGTATTTATTTGAAGGTTGTAGGGAAATTACAAGTGGAGTAGATGGTAGAAATCAGAGTCCAAGCCTAGCTGTGCCTTCATCCATTAAATGGGAAACCCTTTCTATTCCCTGTCCACACAAGGAAAGTTGCAAACCACTGTAAGAAACACTTAAAAAAAGAAATCCATCAAGTCTGGGTCTTACCACTGCAGTAGCAACAAATAAAACCCTCACATTTGTGGAGGGGGTGGGGGCGGTTTAAGAGCTGACACAGGAAACAGAAGGGGTTCTATTTCCTCATAATGGGAATAAAACCCAGGCCCGGACAGCTATTTCCTTATTGAGTCTCCAGGGAGAAATAACCCTGTGCACCAGTTCCTGTTCACTCACCAGACAGTCGAGCTGAGAGACAGGACTCTTATTGCCAGGGTGGCTGATGTCCCAGACCTTGACGCAGCCCTTCCCACCCGTGTACACGTGTCTCGTGGGGTTGCTGATGGTCACTGCACACACCACCTCCCCATGGTTGAGAGTGTTGATCTGGCGAGCGTGTCGGGGAATTCCGGGTCCAATGAGGGCGTCGGGAGGAAAAGGGACAGGCTGCATCTGACCATCTGCAGTGACGTGGAAGGAGTATGCACTTTTGGAGAGAGACCATTAGAAGAGAAGAGGACAGGAGAAAAGACAAAAAACACATCATTTACCACACAGAAACCAGTCATTACCCCAACACTGTTCTAGGAGAAAGATGAAGAAAACGGAAAATACTTGTGTTATGGTTCCTTTTGAGATCAATACAAGTCGAAGGTTTATTGATGGAACAGGTTTAAAATAAATAACAGTAGAAATCTAAGGTATACCAAATGTCACATGTATTGACTTGTATTTTAATATTTTTTAATATTTAAAAAATTGTAGATGTCCGTTCTAAAACACTCTCTCAAATCTTGTTATAAAACACTTATTGTGCTTCCAAATTAACATAAAATACCGCCTTCCATATACCTTGTATAATTTCTTAATTCATTTAAAATGTTTCCAGGGCTTAATAAGAAACTCTTAAAATCTTATAATTATAAACAGTCAACAGTGTATTTCAACACTAACAACAACAACAAACAGCATTCTAATCCCCAGTTAAAGCTTGGACTTAAAACTCTCTTTTGTATAAAAAAGAAAAATAAAAGAGATTCTATTAAGTCAGATGATTCTGTAACAGATTTTTAAGTTTCCCACTCAACTATCTCCCTTCCTATCTTGGTCATGAACACCGGTTTTACCTAAGGCAGCAAAGTCTCCAGCTAATAGACTACTCTTTCCAGACAACTGGAGCTCCTGCAGCCCTTTGGGGACACAAGGTTGACTCTGATCATGGAAAGAGACTGCTGGGAGATGCAGAACAGGAAGACAGGATGCAGAGGCCCTGGTGACAGTACAAGGCCGTGATACCTGCCCTGGGCTGCTGACAACCAGTATCTTTTATAAGAGAAATAAACTTCCACAGTATTTAAGCTACTGCTTTCTTCCCCTGTTAAATACAAATAAACCTAATGTAGTTGCACACTTCTATTTCCACACCAAAAACTGAAGCGTATTTTTTTTCCAATGAACTAAATTTAAACTCCAAGAGCTAATATACTACATACGTTACAAAACATACACAAAGACAAGACATTGTAGAAGACAGAAAAACGGGAAGGGAAGTTTTTCACTGTTAATGTTTTCCTATTATCCCAATTGAGAGAATTATGCATATCCCACTTTGAAGACTACTACTTTTATTTTCTTATCTGAGACATCACTAGGCGATCCAGAAGTTCAAACCATAAACAGTCAATAAAGCACGTACTATTTTCTCCTTCTCATAACTATCAAGGGTAAGTCTGGACCCTTTCTGGAACTTGTCACTGGTGACTTTACATATATAAAACACCGTGCATATGAACACAGAGCTTCAATTTTCATTTTAATACTAACTCAAATTTTGTACAATAATTTAGCAGGCACAAAATTGAAAACTGGTAACAGGCATCAGGGCTCTATTTCTAACTTAAACTCACTTTCTCTTGAAAATAAAATACATGCTATTATTTTTCCCTTCTTAAAAGCAAAATACCAGGTACATGAAAACTTTTAAATTTTCACTCGCCTTAACCAAGGGGCACAATCTCAGATACATTATCCTCGGGCAAATTGGTTCCAATAACTAATATTAAATGGCTATTTGGTCAAAATTTTTAATGTTACTCTTAATTTGAATAATTGAATACCACTGTAATGAGAACTATGGGAATTCTGATTAATCCAGAATTGGGAGTCCTGGTTAATTAATATGCATATATAACAGTACAGCTCAAAGCCCTCACATCACCAAACCATTAAATCTCATTTTTCATCCAGCAGGAGGACCCTTTGGTGTCAAATCCATAAGGCATTTCAATACGCACACATGATACTTGAATAGGGACCTATGCAACTTTTTGTGGGATGTTTGGAGTTGTAATTAAATAGCATTTTATTGCCCTGTAAGACAATCACAGAACTGGGAGTTTAAGTCTATTTAAATCTATTAGTATAATAGAATAGAATGAATTCTGGACTTTAAAGAAGTCTCAGAGGGCTAAGTTCAGTAACAAGTTATATGACCCCAAATCATGTATAATGACCTGGCTCTGAAAACTAACAAACAAATGTCCAGGTGACACTGAACAAATGACAAGTGAGTTTCCCTCCATAAAATAAAACAATCTAGTGGCACATACTTTCTAAGAATGGTTGTTAGGGGAGGAGAGGATCACAGATGGATGTGGGCACCTCCAGGTAGTGTTCTGTCTCAGGTTTTCAGGGGAAGGAAATTTTATCTTGCTTCAACTGGAAGCCTGATTATTATAGAGTTAAATGTTACAGATTAAAACATGGGAGATCTGTGTGCTGGTCTCTGGAAGACACCCACTTGTCTCCCAGGTGTCCTCTCCTTTAAACTGCACAGGAGGTCTGCGATCATCATGCTGAGGCAATTTAAAATTGATTCACAGTGCAGCGGACTGCTGTCAGAAGCTGTGAACATTCATCCGTCCCTGGGGAGTCCCATATGGATGTTAATGTATCAGTCACAGGGGACCTCGGAGGAAGCTGGGGCTGCCCGCTGTGCTGGAGCCTGGAGCGCCTAATCAAATGAACAAACCAGAACAGCAGCACCGGGCTGACGTCCTTGGAAGGAGCAACCAGAAGAAAAGAACCAGAGGAGTGAGGGAGACCATTCCGAATTATCCCTCTCAATAGTAACAGGAACTTCCTTGATAAAAGGCCACGCTCAGGGCATTATCATGATGATGTCAAAGAGATCCCAAAGGAAACTCACTTTTTCTGCTGATACAGGAACTGAAAAAAGCAAAGCCAACCAGGAAAGGGAATTTATAAACAGATGGTGAGTATTTATAAATATCCCTTAAACCAAAATTAAGAATGAAGCCAGGTAAAAATGCAATAGAATATTGTAGTCTGACTACATTTATAAAAGTCCAAATACAGGCAAAATTTACCTGTGGTATTTACTGAATGGCAACTTTGGGGGCAATAATCCTGTCCCATTCCTTGATCCAGGGGCTGGTTCCTTGGGTGTGTGCCCATGGTGAAAAGCTGCCGAACTATACAGCTACAGTTCATGTCTTTTTCTGTGGTGTAGATTGTTATTTCAATTTTTAAAGTTTAGATCCATTGTATTCAAGAAAAAGTGAGGGGAGGGCTCCTAGCCAAGTAACACATGACAGGAGGTGCCAGCCAAGTCCACATCAAACAGACCTCAGTCGTGGAGCCTGGCACACCAGCCACACCAACTGTGTGTGGTCTTGCTAACTAGCCAGGCTGCAGCCTATGGCATGTCTGTTCCCTGACCCATACAATAGAAATAATAATAAAATGTAGGGGTCATGGGAGTTGTTGCAAGGATTAAAGAGGTAACAGTTACAAAACACTTAACACAGCCCTTGACACATACAATCTCAGGATCTTGGGGGGAAAGCACTCGGCAAAAAGTTGAACAAACATCTAAAAAGGAGACAAAGACGTCAGGTTAGAACTGTGCCTTGGTAAATGCAGGGCAGAAAGAAGAGTCCCTGGATCCCTGGTTGGGGCAGTACTGCTAGGCCCAGCAGCACCTAAGCAAGCCTCAGAATGGGGCCCCTACCCCCCCATACCTACAGATCAGGATGGCTGCTGATTCTAAAGTCTGGTTGAAGTATTGGAAAGATAAAGTCCACTATACTTCACAGATTTAAAAATGGAATGAAATCAAAACTCATTTCGAACAAGGGCTTTTCATTTACTAGGCACACAGCAGAGGTGAAGGCACTAAAGGAAAGATCCCACCAGAATCCCCTGCAGCAGCAGTGAACAAGGCTGCCTTCCTAGGAAGCAGGTTGTCTTTCCTAGCAGACTGGCTCCTGTTAATAAAACTATGCTGTGTTCTGTGGCCAGAGGAAAACAGGTGTTTACAGAGTTGTTGCGTTGCTGGAAACACAGGAACTGCAGTGGCCGAATCAAGTACACAATAATAAAGAATCATGGACCCTGGAGATGACGGGGCCTGTGGATTTGAAACCCTTGTTGTGAATGAAGTTTTTGCTGTATTAACAAACATCAAAAATTTGATTGTAGTAAAAACCTGCATTTGCTCTTCAAGCTCTTCAGAGCTCATGAGGCCCTTTATAATTTAGTGCCAACAATTCTTAATTCATGTGGCTCTAAATGCCTGGCCAAATGGGACAACAGTCCAGTCCCCTAAAATGTCATATGCTGTCACATCTCCAAGCTGCACACAAACTGTTCCCTCCTGCCCAGAACACCACCACCTACCTCCCTCTGCCTGCTGTGACCTCCCCAGGTGGGATAATTTTTTCCCAGGCTCTTAGGTCTTCCTACAGTATTTATCACACTGTGAACACTTCTTTTTTTTTTTTTTGAGACAGAGCCTCAAGCTGTCCCCCTGGGTAGAGCGCTATGGCATCACAGCTAACAGCAACCTCCAACTCTTGGGCTCAAGCGAGTCTCCTGCCTCTGCCTCCAAAGTAGCTGGTACTACAGGTGCCCATCACAACGCCTGGCTATTTTTTTTTTTTGTTGCAGCCGTCATTGTTGTTTGGCAGGCCCAGGCTGGATTCGAACACGCCACCTTAGGTGTATGTGGCTGGCGCCTTAGCCACTTGAGCCACAGGCGCTGAGCCACTGTGAACACTTCTGTCTTTACCATTCAAGCGTTCTTCATGGGCAGCAAACAGCTGGTGCTCAAGCAATGAATCAGAGTACCCCAAGTGATCTACTGTTCCCTCATCACTTAAGACACTGAGACGTGAAAGGTTGCTCTGGCAAGATCACCTGAAACAAGGCTCGGTGCCTATAGCTCAGCGGCTAGGGTGCTAGCCATGTGCACCAGAGCTGGTGGGTTTGAATCCAACACCAGCCTGCCAAACAACAAAAACTACAAACATAGAGCTCTTGTTGAGCCCAGGAGTTTGAGGATGCTGTGAGCTGTGATGCCACAGCACTCTACCCAGGGTGACAGCTTGAGAGACTGTCTCACAAAAAAAAAAAAAAAAAAATCACCTGAAACAAGAAGGCAGACAACCCCTCCAACTGCCCGGCTTGCACCAGCCACCTTTTCCCAGGTCCTGTCTAGGAGTCACCCCAAATATCACTAAGGGATGGCAGCAACTTTCCCAAGGGAGAAAAGCAGTTCTTAGCGAGTGGATTCAGACCAGTCAACAAATGACAAAAGCAACTATAGCAACACCAAGAGAAATCCACGGCTCTTCCCTAAGTCGGCTAAATCCAGGGGGTGCCAGCCCCTTCCAGAGCAGAAGCAACCTGTGCAGAAGCAAACACAGGTCACACGGAACAAGCTCGACCCTGTGCCTGGGCTTTGGAAAGCAGGGCCCATATGGTAAGGGACGGAAAGTGAGGAGACTCAAGTTACTGCTGCAGTTTAGTGGCCAGGAGGATGTGGGGACCATGTTTATATTGTGTGGACCTCATTTCCCTACGTTTACAATATGCCCTGACTAAACTTGCAGTATGCCCAGGACTGCTGAGGGGTAAACAAAGGCACATGGAAGGTCCTTAAGGAAATGCATGTAGCATAATTCTTACTCAACCACTGCTGACCACGTGCAGGAGGTAGATCTACCCCTTGGTACTCAGAGATGAGGGAAAGTGGCACCGGAGAAGCTGAATAACTTGCCCACGCCCACCCAGCTAGTTAGTGGTAGAGACAACACGCTGGTCCAGCTCAACGCCAACTGCACGAGGGGAGCTCTGAACCCTTCCCTTAGCCTCCTCATCAGCAGTACCTTCAACAACATCCCCTGGTGTTCAAGCAATGAATCAGAGTACCCCAAGTGATCTACTGTTCCCTCATCACTTAGATGTGAAAGGTTGCTCAGGCAAGATCACCTGAAACAAGGCTCGGGGCATGACAAGCAACGTTGAGCGTGTGGATGTTGTCAGCACGGTTTCTTACAGAGCAAAGCCCACAGATAAGAGACCTGGCACAGGAGACACTGGGGTCTGGGAGTACCTGGCTTCTTCTAAGATAAATGACAAAAATGTAATTTACAATTTTGGAGAATATTCTTAGTCTGAAAACTGATGAAAGTGTTTGCTGGAGGAGGGCAGGATAGTAATAGTGATGTGAGAAAATCAGAGCCCTGGGTGGTGCCTATGGCTCAAAGGAGTAAGGCGCCGGCCCCATATGCCGGAGGTGGCAGGTTCAAACCCAGCCCCGGCCAAAAAGCACAAAAGAAAAAAAAAAGAAAAGGACAGAAAAGAAAATCAGAGCCCTATCATACTAAGGTTGCAGAAGAAGAAAATAGGTCTTTAGGTGTGTAATTTACTTTCTTTTAATGGGTAAAATCTCCCTCTGCCAATATAATAAGCTTTACTTTTAAAATTTTGCTTTTTAGGGTCTGCACATTTAACCTATAACATCTATACAATTCTTTACTTCTGGCCAATTTGGAAAGATCATTCCCTTTAGGCATCCTCACAAATAGCAAATATACAGATCAAGGTATAATTTGTATCTTATTTGAAAGGAATCACCTCTATATCAATGAAAGGTTTTATTAACAAATTACAATATAAGTAGAAGACTTTGAAGCATTAGGATGGGAGGTGCTGTTTCCATATTTAGTTGGATTTATTTCTGTTCTCACTTTTTAAAAATGCCAATTCAAAACTTCTTAAAATGGATATGAAAAAGATTGCAAGCAGAGAAACTGAGAAGAGATGACCTGGTTGATAAACAAGGAGATCCTCCAGCCAAAGTCAGCATGTAATTCTAAGACCTACTTCCTCCATGAATTAAGTGCTTCTAAACTCAAATAAGCTGGGCCAGAAACAAGGGTCCCCTGCAGGAGAAAAATACAAAGTGAGAGACTTCTGGAGAAAAAGAAAATAGAGAGAGGTTTAATATACTGCTATTTCAAAGCTCAATTCAAAAATTTGAGACAAACACAAGCATTATCCAAGCATGAAATATACAAACTACATTTACACCCTATAAGCAGAATGTCATTTCTGAGGAAGGAGAGTGAGAAGGGAGGCATAATTGTACCTAAATGTCACTGACATTCAAAGGGCCTCACTTCAACCTAATACTAAGAAATTAAGCTATATATTCCTAGATCATCAGAGGGTAGAATAACCGAAGTTAATCTAAAAGCTATATGGCAATAAGAAGACACAGAACAGGCCTATTACTCTTAGCATTTAATAGACCAAAAAAAAGTACCCAAGTATCTTGTATTGATTAATTTTATGCGTCAATTTGACTGGGCTAAGAGATGCCCAGATAAAAGCATTATTTCTGTGAAGGTATTTCTGGAAGAGAAACCGTAGACTGACTAAACAGCCATCCTCACCAATGTGGGAGAACATTATTGAGAGCTGAACAGAAGAGAAAGTCACAGGAAGGACAAATCTGCTCTCTACTGGCACAGGGTTGTCCATATTCTGCCCTTGAATACCAGTGCTCCTGGTTCTCAGCCCTTTGGACTCGGAGTAGAATTGCACCATTGGGTTTCCCAGGCCTCCAGCTTGTAGACAGCAGATCGTGGGATTTCTCAGTCTACATAATCATGTTAGCTGATACCTCATAACAAATCTTTATACAACCTCTCCATCTATTTATCTCTTAGTGGCTCTGTTTCTTTGGAGAACCTAACAGAAGCATGCCAAGTAAAAAGAACTAATTTCTGAAACCACCAAATAAACTAGCTGTAGAATCTGGACATACTCAACAGAAGAAAAATCTGGAACAGAAAAGTGGAGGAAAAGGGGGCAATGCCCCTGAGCCACTGAAACTTCTCCTTGGCCAGAAGCCTGGGCAAGTCTCTAGTCATTGGTACAAAGCACGTTTTCCCAACAGGCAATTTTACCCTGTAGGTAGTTAGGATTTTCTTTTCCATTTGGACTCTAAATCCAAGAAGATACTTGAAAGATTTATTTAAACACTAAACAAGTCGGTAGAATATTTCTAAATTATATGTCTGGCATTAAAATACAGGATGAAAGAACCTGGAACTAACCTAGAATCTTAAGCCAAACTACTGTTACTCTGAGTTGTTTCTGACTCTAGGTGCTACTATATGAGGTAGGTAGAGCACAGCCTCAGGCATTTACAGTTAGAAAAGCAGTGCTATGGGGCCAGAAAAGGCTAACTAAGCTTTGGAATTTCTGTTACCAATGATCTATTCCACAGAGCTCAGGGGAATAAATGTCCTAAAACTAAAAATGAATCTGAGTTAAACTGACTAAACAATACTAATTAAATCTAGCCTTGAGGGTTTGAAAACAAACTTGAGGTTATCTCTTTATAAAATCACCACCACTTCTTAATTCTGACATGAAAAATGGGAAATCTCCTTTGGAAAAAGATGAATCGCAGAGTCTCGTACAATCCTAGACTTATGTCTTGCCCATTCAATGCAACAAACATTGATTTACCCAGTATCTGTGCTTTAAGGGACAAGAACCTTCAAGAACTTCTTTCTTCTGGGAGGAAGCAGGTGGAAATAAGACTTGTACGCATGATTATATAAACCAGGGTCAAAGTGTGAAAGTGCCACAAACATTACAAGGTGCCACTGGAGAGAGATCAGATGTGGGAAGGCATCCACCAAGGCTTCACGAAGATGGCAGTAACTGAAATGGACTTCAAAACACAGAAAATGTTTCAACAAGAGATGAAGACAAATTAAGGGGTGGCCAACCTTTTTCTTCTCTGCTACGAACTGGAGAAAGAGTGGTCTTGGGCCACACGTTAAATATACAAACTAGAACGAAAGCTGATTAGCGAGCCCAAACTCTTGTCATTTCTTCACACATTTATCATTCCTTTGCATACAAAGTATATAGTTTATAAGCTGTTTGTCTGCTTCGGTCACTTTTCTTTGGGTCTTCATTTTCTTATAAAAACTTCCACGTACGAGTAAAATTTTAATAAAACTTATATACTTGCCTCCTGTTAATGCATCTTATGTCAGTTTGATTCTTAAGTACAGACTTCAAGAGAGTAGAAAAAAATTCCTCCCTCCCCTATACACCATCCTAGGTTATGAGCTCCCAAATAGGGTCCCCTAAGCCTATACATTAGGTATCCCTGATATCTGGGGAATCATGGGTGGGGCAGAATCAGTTTGATTCTTAGGTACAGACTCTAACAGGGTAGAGAAGAATTCCTCCTCCCCTACACACCATCCTATGTTGTGAGCTCCCAAACGGGTCTCCAGTGCCTATGCGGGAAGTATGGATGGGGCGGAGGTGACAGTGTCTACATCTTAGAAAGCAGGTGACATGGGAGTGCAAAGTCTTATCCCACAAGATAGTGCTGAAGCAACAGACAAACTGAGCCAGAAGCAAAGCCTCCAGAAATGTGAAGAGCTGCTGTGAGCATGATGGATTAGCAGTGCACTATTTGGTCTCAGGGGCTACGAAAGAACTAGAATTGATGGGTCAAGGTTCCAGGGAGACAGATTTCAGCTCAAAGGCTGGACGAGTTTTCACACAGCCATGGAAAATGCATTGCTCTGGACAACAGTGGGTCCCCCGCCCTGGACACGCATGGCCAGAAGCACAGAGGCACTTGGTGTGGCTATGAGCATTTATACTAAAGGACTTTAAGGTCCCTCCAGCCCCGACTGAACTCTTCTGGCTGTAAGGTGCTTGCCCTCTGTACCCGCATCCCTCACGCTCTCTCCCTGTGCATGCCCGTGCTGCCCTGCCTTGTGGGCTCACTCCTTCTGGCACACACTTCAGTTTTCAGTATGTGCTCTGAACCTTAGGAAGTCTTTCTTGCTCTAGTTTTGGTCACTTCTTTACACCCATATTTACTTCCCTATCACCCACTGCTCTGCTTCAACAGCACTTAGCACTAACTAGTTTATGCAGAGATATCCAAGCTTTTTTTCTTCTCTACCACAAATTGGAAAGGTAAGAGTTGTGTTGCGCCATGCATTAAATACACAAATACTAACGATAGCTGATGAGCAACCCGCACATACTTTTTGTGATTCATAGATAAGCAAAATAGCTCTCAAATAATCATCACGAGGTCCATGGGCACAAGCTGGACACCCCTAAGCTATGGTATTTACTGTGCTTTCAATGACTGGGGAGCTCCCTCTTTCCTAAAGCTTGCTCAGCGTCTTCACAAAGCCAGACACAGTTCATGCTCCCGGTCCGTGATAGCCACCATGCCTCCCACCACCTTAAGCACACATTCCATCAGCGGGTATTCCTTGGAGAGTTATTTGCATAGCATTTACTGCCTTGTTCATCCTACCCTGGCCGTACTGGTTTGTCCCCATTTCTCTTAAGGGCCTCAGACCAGCCCCACTCAACATACAGTCTGCAAACATTTGCTACTGTTTGCGATGAGATGAGCATAATCACCAAAGGGAAGCATTTAGAAACCTAAATGTGGCAACTTGACAGTTTATGGCTGTGGACTTTGGATTTTCTCTCTTTTCACCAATACTCACTTCTATTGTATGCTACAAAAGTATCAATCTTTGACATACTGGGAATAAACTGGTCTGTCACCATAAATGGTTTGAGCGTACTGGTTCGAGAGACACTGGCTCAGGTAACATTATTTTAAGAAATGAGAAGAGCAAGAAGTCTCCTTGTGCTAATTAGTGGATTAAAACGGGTAATCAGACTGTATAATCCAGTTCCCAGTGACAACATGAAGTTTATTTTTCCCTCTGACACTAATTCTGTCTTCCTCATGTAATATGGCTCACCTCAAACATGAAAGGGAGTCCTAAAAACTGTATTTTTACTGTTTTATTTTTATTTATTTATTTATTTTTGAGATAGAGTCTTAAGCTATCGCCCTGGGTAGAGTGCTGTGGTATTACAGCTCACAGCAACCTCAAACTCTTGGGCTTAAGGGATTCTCTTGCCTCAGCCTCCCAAATAGCTGGGAGTATAGGCGCCCCCGACAATGCCCAGCTATTATTTGGTTGTAGTTGTCATTGTTGTTTAGCAGGTCCAGGCTGGATTCGAACCTGCCAGCACTGGTGTCTGTGGCTGGCACCTTAGCCGCTTGAGTTATAAGCGCTGAGCCTATTTTTACTGTTTTAGAGTTAGCAGTGACCTCTCAGATCCAAAGGCCAACGGCCCCTTTGGCCGATGTGAGAAAAGCGCCCTTACACCTGAGT
This sequence comes from Galagoides demidoff, assembly GCA_963574575.1. NCBI lineage: Eukaryota > Metazoa > Chordata > Mammalia > Primates > Galagidae > Galagoides > Galagoides demidoff. The sequence goes on along the minus strand of CAUYQV010114112.1, from coordinate 24,575 downwards.
CCCTAGGCATGCTGTAACTCTACTTTGCATGGCTTTCAATACAATGAAGTGCAAAGTGCTCACAAACCATGGACATGAATACCTGGCTCTAGGATGATGCCACTACTGTCTTGTGTGTAATCACATTAACAAGCATACATAGCTCAGCCCACCACTCCCACATGAAGTCTTCATCACACTCAAGGTGGGGTCTTGATAGCTGACGCCACCCTCACGCCTCTGGATTCTTGAAGCTAGTTTTCCTGGAGGGTCAGCTGAACTTGACCTGATTTGCCTATTATTCCTCCTGAAGATCTACCAGTTGCTGTTGTCATCACTTCTTAGCACAATGTCACTATTTGCCCTTCATCCATTCACCAATCAGTAGGACACAAGACAGCAACACTGCTGGGAACCACAGATAAGAAGTGTGCCCTGAGGTGCCCCCAAGGACATCCCAGGGTGGAGGGAAAGGGGCATTCCCAAGAAAACACACAATGGGACTCACAGGCATCCCACAGGAAGAGACCAACCGACGCAGCTGAGGAAGTATCTGGCAACACTGTTGTCCACCTCAATCCCACTTCTTCTCTGGGCCGAGATGTCACATTAAATTCTGAACACTGATACTAATTCCCACTGCAGACAAAGACGTCACTTCATTATGAACCAAATTGCCATAAAATAGATTCTCTAGTGCACGAAAAGTGGAGCGATGGGAAATCTGCTTTCCTAAAAAGCCAGGTAATGGGTAAGGAATCTACTTTTTCCTCATGCTGGTGGTTTACTTGAAACAAGGCTCTCACCAAAACCATACGAGGATGACTGTGCAGCCGAATGGACCACTCAAAAGAACACACGAATGTGACATGCAAGCAACACACAGGTGAAAGCTGAAAGCATCCACACAAAGGTACAGGATATGATAAAGACAAGCTCAAAGCCCAAGCCATGTACCACCAGGACCTCTATCCAGACAAACAACGTTTGAAAAGACCACCTGCCATTTTCCAGCTTGAAAAAAGGCAGAGTATTTTCTGGGAAGTGAGACAGACCCTCATATTTCAATTTTGCTGTGTATAAAACTTGAGAATTTTAGGAATTCTTTAAAATCATGCTTCTCATTACTAACAGTATGGAAAGCAAGCAATTTTTTAAGTGACCTGGGAAGAATAACCCGCCTCCTTCTCACCTTCTGAATGCTTCTGTGCACTTCAAACCTTCCCTGCTTCCCCACAAAGCCCCTTTACTGGTCACCATTCTAGATTTCTCCGGCTAAGGTACTAATCGAAACTTTATCCAGACGTTAGCCTGAGACGCTGGCATCCAGTGGAAGCCACCCTTCAAGTAACTCTCATTTCTACCACAATAAAGAAGAGGTGGCACTAAACTGGGTAAAAAGGTGACACATTTCAAATTTCTGAGATTTCCAGGCCTGTGACAACTTAACCACCCACACGAAGCACTGCTGAAAACCTCTGCCTGCTGCACTTTACCCACACGGCAAAATGAAGTAGCCTTCAGGAGGGTCAAGCAAGAAGGGCCAAGCACCCCCAGCTCTTCCCTCGCACCTCGCAGTCATTGCCAACAGCTTCTCTCCAGAAATAACCAAACGTATGAGATCGCCCACAGGGAGAAGACGGAGGCATGACACCTACAAGCTGCCTATTTATAGAAAGTGTTAACACTCCTCAGGAAAAGACACCAGAAATCTCCTTGGAAACACCCAAGCCTGTGCTCCCTTTGGAATTCTAGTCTGCTAATTCCAATGACTGAGTCACCACCTTTATAACAAGGCCTGAGAGGTACTTACGGCTTTCCCCCGGGGATCCCCGCCAGGTTTGGAGGGATGGCAGGAACTCTCATGTGAGGGGGAGGGTCAAACCCCACCTACAAACAGAAACAAAGCATTGCAAGCTTAGTCCAAGTAAGGCAGAGCACTTTGACAACATTAAAGACTTTCATTAGAAACGCATACATCCCCAAAGCAATATAAATTGGAACAGTAACAGAGCGTAGTATTTGAAATAAATAAATAAAGGCCAGGCATGGTGGCTCTTATCTATTATTCCAGCACTTTGGGAGGCTAAGGCAGCAGGTACACTTGAGGCCCCAAGTTTGGGATGAAATAAGCAACATAGTAATACCCTCCCCCAAAATTTAAAAAAACAGCTGCTAGTCCCAACTACTCAGGAGCCTGGGGCAGGAGGAGCGCCTGAGCCCAGGACTTCCAGGCTGCAATGAGCTATGATGGTGCCACTGTACTCCAGCCCGGGAGATAAGCACCCTGTCTCCAAAAATAATAACAATAATGAAGTCCAGGTGTGGTGGCCCACACCAGTAATCCCAGCACTCTGGGAAGCTGAAGCGGGCAGACTACTTAAGCTCAGGAGTTCAAGACCAGCCTAAGCAAGAGACTCTGTCTCTAAAAATAGCCAGGTGTTATGCAGGGCACCTGTAGTCCTAGCTACTCAGGAGGCTGAAACAAGATAATCACTTGAACCCAAGAGTTTGAGGTTGCTTTGAGCTATAATGCCACAGTATCCTAACAAGGGCAACAAAATGAGACTCTGTCTCCAAAAGAAAAAAAAAATGCCAGAAATAATATAATCACCTCTAAACATCACAAGACATGCTTTTAGGAGGTATGATCTGTTTGTGCATTGAGAATTAGCTTCCCATGGTAAATAAGTCCCATAAACTTAAAGTGTTCTGCTTTGCCCAAGAGAATACAAAAAGCATTACGTTGTATAAGGATAAGGATTTCTCAACCTCCATACTACTGATGCTTGAGGCCAGATACTTCTTTTCTTTGTTGGGAACTCTCCTGGGCACTGCAGGATATGAGTAGTATTCCTGGCCTTCATGTGTCACTAGAATTTCTCTCCCCAGCTGTAATAGTCAAAAGTGTCCCCACATACTACCAAATGTCACTAAGGGATAAAAATCCCCCCCCCCACCATTGCATACCTCCAGTCTACGTTAGCACTTTAGGGTTCATACCTGGGTCCCTGTGCTGTGCACTTAGGGGTGCAGCTAGTCACTCGGCTGCCTGCCTTACTAACTCTCTCACCCTCCACTGCACAGCCTGTGCTGAAAGTGCAACATTTAAAAAAACAAACAAACAAACCAAAAAAAAAAAAAAATCAATGAATTTTACTATTACCCTTAACTATCAGTGGAAATGCTATGTGAAGAAGAGACAAGACAGGAAGGTACATGACATGTTTTAGAAAGCACAAATGATTCTGGGACTTTAATTTGCTACAGGGGATCATCTACACTGTTTTCTTGATGCAATCAATGATGACACAGTCAATTTTACCCTCCAAATGTGGTTCTCTATCTTCTTGGTCAAAAATTAAGTCATGTGCATAGTGGTGGAAGATGGGGTGAGACTATACAGAGAGCCTGCCCCTGTGGTTTCCATCTGTCTGTCTCTCTACCTGCTGTACCAGAAATCACTTCTTACACGTAAGTTGGGCTGTTTATTGGGTTTAATGTATAATATAGGCATAGGGGAAAAAAGCTGAGGCTTCCCTCATGTTTTTTCCTAAGGTTTAAAAAGCAGGGGAGTTGGAGGAGAAGCTCAAGAAAACGAATGAAAAGGCTTCTGTCAGCCACTTGAGTCATTTCATCACCTTCAAATGAAAAAATCTACATTGGTGGGAGAAAACCAGATGTCCCCTGAAGCACTGAAGGAGCTTCTCAACACTGCCTTCTTCATCCACAGAAACAGTCAAAGAAAAAATGTTTGGCCCTCACTCAATGAAGTAGCGTGTTGACGGCTGACACGAGGAAGGCGAGTATGCAAGCTGGACACTGGGCGTCTTTGTTTTTGAGGTGTGTGGGGCTGGCTGCTCCTGCCCAGAGGCCTGCCCACCCCCAGCCCCACAGTGTTCACTGAAGCACGCAGCTCTCCTGACCCCCTAAAGCCCACCCAACCACAGCCTACCATCGGGGAGCGCCCGTAGGCCACCACGGCAGCCGCGGCCGCTGCAGCGCTCATCTGGGGAGACATGTTGTGCAAACTGGCATACGCGGCACCGGGGCTGGTCAGCTCGCCGTTCATGCCTGCATGGGGGACCATCCCAAAAGGAGCGGGGTACGGACCAGGAACTGCCAGGGGTGTCCTCAAACCGGCTGCTGAAAGGAAACGTAAGACTCGCATGAGTTAACTGACCCATTGGAGTCAAGCTTGAGTAGCAATTTTAGTGTCATTTGTTAGCGTCATTCATTATGGGGGGGAGACAGGGGCACGGGGGGGAAAATCACCTCCAGTTTATTTATACACTGGATCCATTCTTCCCCAGAGCTGAATTTATTTTCAGAAAGCAAGGGCCCCAGGGGGAGCCCAACCCACACATTTTCTCATTGGTGCATGTGTTAGCACCGGGAAGCCAGGACAATTAAACAGCATTACTGTACCCAATTCACAGAGGGCAAACCAAGGAAGGCACTAAGTGTTTACCTGACTTAATCTCAAAAGAAGATTTTCTTGATAAAATCCAAGATTTCTCCTTCAGTCCGAACTTTCCATTCCCTGGTACCAATTCCAAATGAAAACCCAATCCTGGATTTATGTAAACCAAAGCACGGGTTTAGGAAGAATATTCTGGTGCCTATTTTCCTTTGGGCCCACGCTGTTACTTTTTTCTTCTCCCAGTGAAAAAGATCAGGTTGCAAGTTACGTGTTTATTCATGGGCTGGAGTCTCAGTGAAACCCTCCCAATTTCTACTGAAGGAGAGACCACTGATTCCTGAAGCATGCACCAGCAGAAAGCCAGCCAACTGCAGTCGACTGGAAGTACACTGAGCAGGCCAAACTGGCCATTTCGGTCAGTATCACCGAAGTCAGATGCACAACCATAGTTTTGTAAGGTGCTTGTGTTTGGAACAATTATCGGGAAGTTTGCTAAAGTCCCTAGGATTTGGATCATTTGGAAATAAAAAGAAAACCTGAATGTAAACAGTTGGAGGCTGAACAGGGTACAGCTGCTGAAACCCAAGGACAAAAATCTGTTTCTTATCATGGCTTTTTCAGAGCTAGGAAGGGGGGGTGGCCACAAGAGCATCTCATATTCACGGGGAAACTGCATCACGAGATTAACAGACAACAAATCAAGCTGAGAAAAGGAGAAAAAAAACAAAGCAGCAAAAGAGGCGATGCTCTACCCGCTTGGTTAACGAGGGGGTCCACGGCTGGAGGCTTGCCGAGGCCTGGACGGAGTCCTGGAGTGGCGCTGGTGCCCGGCGTTGGCATGTCGCTCCGAGGCGTTGGTGTGCTGGATTTCAGAACAGGCGTGCTGGCTTTTTCATGCTGGTATCATTAAACAAATTAAATGAGTATTATTTTTAATCCAAGCCATATTACACAATTTATCACAACAGCAGCTGGGACACTGGGCACCTTCTTGCTACTCCCTCAGCCAATTTTCATAAATCCACACAATGTTGACAGCATTAACTTGTGAGCGAGAAATGTTGACCTTTCCTCTTCCTGCCAGAATTAAAACTCAAGCTAGAGACACAGAACATGATCACACGTCTTCCTCCGCAGATTTTATTTTAAAAAGTATTTTCCATCAGACTTGTGGACTTTGGGTCCACGCCAAGCAAGAAAGATGACCACCCAGAGAACAGTTCCCAGTCACAACACATGGCCTGGCCACCAAGAATGTCCGAAGGAAGATACCTTTTCTCATATTTCACCTTAGGTAGCCCTGAGACTAAAAAGGAATGGGTGAAAAACAGCAGAGCCAGCATCTCAGAGGCAAAAGCCCTAAGGCTATCCCTGCTGTTCTGAGATAGATACATTAAAAAAAAAAAAATCACTGCCCACTTTCCCACAGAGCCAATGCAAACCCACCAGAGCAGATGAGACTTAACACCAGCCAGGAGCCTTTAGGAGTTGAGACAATAACGGAGTTACAGGGCATCTTCTTTTATATCACAAAGTTTTATGTCTTTTATATCACAAAGTTTTATGTCCTCTACAACACAGTCCAAGAACTGCTATGGCACAGCAAAGAGCACAGGCCAAAAAGATATCCCAGCTCTTTCTGGCCTCAGATCATGGGCCAGGGCTGTGTAGCCTTGTCAAGGTACATGGGCTTTCCTCCACATCAGTGAAATTGGATATTGCCTAGTGGGACTGGGTAAGCATTAACCCCAAGGTTGTCACAGAATGTTACCATTCAGAGATGACGCACTCCACAAACAAAGTTGGTTGGTTGAATGAATGAGCACATGATCGGGCTCTGATGCTCCCTTCACCTTATCCCTCAAGTTCTAGGCTTCCCCCAAGGCTGCCTCTGTATACCACCATTTTGAGGAGCTCTATAAATACGGGGGCATGTTCCACAACATGCTCTAATATTATGAATCAGTCTACCAGGTAAATGGCCAGCCTAAGAAAATGAGGACTACTTAGAACCTAAGAGAGATGAAAGGTCTGCTAACTGAGAAGTTGCAGAGAGCCATCCACCAAGGAAGGCAATGAATATGAAGTCTGTTCATCCCCACTAATCATGGCCCAAAAGGGATAACCAAGAAGGAAAAGTAAACCCTGCATGGGGCAAAGAACAGAAGGCTGACTTTTGCTTTTTTTTTTTTATAGAGACAGAGTCTCAACTTATCACCCTCTGTAGAGTGTCATGACGTCACAGCTCACATTAACCTCCAGCTCCTAGGCTTAGGCGATTCTCTTGCCTCAGCCTCCTGAGTAGCTGGGACTATAGGTGCCACCACAACACGTGGCTATTTTTTTGTTGCAGTTTGGCCAAGGACGGGTTTGAACCCACCACCCTCGGTACATGGGGCCAGCACCCTACCCACCGAGCCACAGTGCCGCTCAGAGATTTGCTTTTAAACTCTTAAAAATACAACCCTTGCAGCAAAACTCCCACATTTCAAGTATTTCAGAGTCCCTTGGTTCACAGAGAAAAACACACTGCTGCCAAATAGGTAAATATGAGTTTTCTTCACCTACCAAGCTCATTTCTTTGGATTTCAAAGAAGCAGAACTTCCCGAGGAGGCGGTGGAAGCTGGGCTGCTAGAAGCATCTTTCTTTAGCAGGCGGTTTTTGTCAATTCCGTTTTCCCGAGGCGAATGGGCAGGACTTGCTCGTGGAGAAGAAGGGTCCTCAACAAGCATAATCAAAAGTTTTCAGTGACTTTGCTTACAATGGATAGACTTTTTCCCTTTCCACATGCATCCTCTAAATTAAAAGAGAATGCTCAGTCCCTTAGGTTGGGTAGGTTGGGGCTGGGCAAGGTGTCTGACATTGTTACATGTGTAACAAAGATGCTTTCTGCAAACATACCCACAAACATACCATGAAGAAAACAACCCCATAATCAATCGTATCTATCTTTAGCCACAAGTACTTTCCTTGGAGGGCACAGGAAGGAAAAGGGGGAGGGGGGACCAGTCACCCAACTGAGAAATCCGAAACAACTAGAGGTACAGAAATTTTTTTTCATGGCTGTTAGACCATTATTGCTCCATACATGAACGACCGGTAAGCTCTTCATGTACAAAGTGGAAGAGACCAAAACATCATGGCTGTACTTCCTTCATTTACTGTTAAGAGTTTTCCCTAACACCATTTGAATCATTCTGAAGACAAAGTTTGATGAAAAGAATGGTTACCTCATTAGACACATCCACAACTAAGTTGTCATCACTTTTGTCACCATCACTGTCCTAGAAAAAAGAAATTTCAACTCCATTTAGTAAAGGCTAAAAAAGCATACAAGGTCTAGTTAAATTTTTTTTCCATAGTTCTGGGTAGCAGACAGGCTAAAAAAATTACCCAGGACATGCCTACATGATCCATTCCAGACTACCATCCCTGGGAATTAATACCACCTTCCCTTCCTCTCATCTGACCTAGGGATGCACAAAGCTCCAAGCAGGAACTCTTCTGCAATAGCTAATACCTATCCGCCACAATGTGCTTACAGGTGAGGGCAAGTAGCAGATTGTGAGAACTGCTAAATGTTTGCAATGGGCAAATCGCTCATATTCTGAAATCTCTTGTTATCTGCAATCTCATTTTGCAACAACATCCACATACCCTTGTATCAGAGTTCTTTTTCCATTTGATTTCAAATTACGTACACAATTTCATGCTATTGCATTGATACATATCACCTTGAAGATAGCTACCCAATCTGGAGCTAATACACAATGCATAGTTACAGGGATAAATTTACACATTTTTCTACAGGGTTACTAATCACTACAGAAAAAAAAAATGAAACAAAGAACTAAAAGCAACCAAGTTGGCTACTGCATGAAGTATTAGAACAAGATTTAACCTTGTGATAAGAAGAAACTTCTTGTCTCATCACTGAGGCTCACACCTATTATCCCAGCACTCTGGGAGGCCCTAAAGTGGAAGATTCTTTGAGCTCCAGAGTTTGGGACCAGTTTCAGCAAGAACAAGACTCCATCTTTACCAAAAATAGAAAAATTAGCTGAGTGTTGTTGCAGGCACCTGTAGTCCCAGCTACCCAGGACACGGAGGCAGGAGAATCTCTTGAATCCAGGAGTTTGAGGTTGCTATGAGCTAGGCTGAGGCCATGGCAATCTAGCTTGGGCAAGAGTAAGACTCTGTCTCAAAAACAAAACGAAACAAAACGAAACAAAACAAGAATGAACCTCTTTAGCAATGAGTTTGGAATATCTTATTTTTGGAGAAATCAAAGAAAGATAGATGGCAACATCTGGAGGGCACTGGAATCCTACAATGGGCTTTTACTGTCTCTTCATAAAGCTATAAAACTTAATCAGAGGAAACTCCAAGGTTGCATTGCATTTGGAAAAGACTCAGAAAAGCTGTTTAATTTAATGAGGTACCCACTTCTGTAGTAAGTTCAAGGCAGGCTAGAAAAGTCTACTTTCTTAGCCAAATGGTCACATGTTCTTTAGTGCAAAGTAATACAAATGGGCATATAGAAAAAACAGGTCATCTCAATGGATCTGAATTCTTAAAAAAGGAATAGTTCTCTAATTTATGATCTAAATAATCCTTTTACTTCTGCCTTTGTCAATTAAGAATACACACATAGTGTCCAAGAAATATTAGTACATAAAGTGCAAATCTTATCTATGTTGCCTTTTGTGAGCCCATGAGTCCAAGCTTCAAAGTTTGCTCTCAACATTAAGTTTGGGTCTAAGTGTTTCCTTCTAATCATACCTAGAGCACTACAGGTGAGAGATTCAATTTACTTTCTTCAATAGTGTATTACAAAATATACTTCAGTCATTGTTACAAAGGCACTAGGCAATTCAGTAGTAACAGCATAAATTTACAACCAACGAGGAAGCCTGAGCAATCTACAATAATAATCTATTGAAAAAATATTTTCACATAATAAAAAAAAACCTACTATTAACAAAAATTTGTTTTCTCTTAGTAAAGCACACAGAAAAGCATAAATATTCTCAGGTGTTAAGTGATAGTGGTGAAAAAATATAAATTAAGGGTCAGGCATGGTGGCTCATGCCTGTAATCTTAGCACTCTGGGAGGCTAAACCAGGTGAACTGCTTAAGCTCAGGAGTTCGAGACCAGCAAGACCTCATCTCTACTAAAAACAAAAAAACAAGCTGGGTGTTGTGGTGGGTGCCCATAGTCTCAGCTATACAGGAAGCTAAGGTAGGACTGCTTTAGCCTAAGAATTTGAGGTTACTGTGAGCTATGACTCCATAGCATTCCACCCAAGGAGACATAATGAGACTCTGTCCAAAAAAAAAAAAAAAAATACACACACATACACACACATGCATATATATATATATATATATTTTAAAAGGTTCCCTTTTAGCAAAAATAAAAATAGCTAATGCAGTGTGCAGACTGAACTGGCAAAAAGTAGCAAACAATTACTTTATTACAATACAACTCTGAAGTGAGTTCTTCAATTTTCTTTAATTTAAATTTTAGCTGCCTATTAGACCCTTCTGCAGATATAAACCTTCACAGTATAATATATTCCTGTCACTGATGAACTAAGGTCTAAGGCCTCCGTCCCAGATTCTCCTACATTTTCTCAGTATACTGCCTCTGACCACCTTATGCGACATACCTAGTATATGTAAGGGTACAAAATTGTCATGCCGAGCTATGCATTCTAAATAACTTATTACTAAATAACTTTTTTTTTTTTGAAGCAGAGTCTCACTCTGTTGCCCAGCTAGAGTACCGTGACATCAGCCCAGCTCACAGAAACCTCAAACTCCTGGTTCAAGCAATCCTCCTACCTCAGATTTCCAAGTAGCTGGAACTATAGGTGCCCACCACAACACCTAATTTTTTCTATTTTCAGTAGAGATGGGATCATGCTTTGCTCAGGCTGGTCTCTCCCACCTCAGTCTCCCAGAGTACTAGAATTATGGGTATGATCACTGTGCCTGGCTCTAAATAACTTTTAAACACAAGCCTCATGAAGAGCAACTCAGAATTGTGTATCAGCAACTTTCTGTAAATCACGACTCTTCCACCTGTTAATTAACATTTGAAGTAACAAATGAAAGTACCTGTATGGGATATAGCTCTGGGCAACAGACAAGGGGAAAGTGATAGGTCCTAAAAAGACACAGGCTTGGATGGGAAGAGCCAACAACTTTTTAAAGGAGGAAGTAATTAAACCATGGTGTAAAGGGTGGATTCATTTGAGGATCTGCTACAAAAGAGAGCTGGGTTTGGAAATCTTAACATAGTGATTAAGAGCAAGGACATTGAAGCAGGGCTGGAAGGCTCTACCACCAATTGTGACCTTCAGCAAATCGCTTAAATGCAGGATGTTTCTATGGCATCAGTCATTGGGTGTTGGAAGAATTAAATGAAATAATCCAAATAAAAGCACAGGGTTCTTGGACCTAATCCCAGTTAGAGCTCAAGAAATGTTACCTACTGTTTAGCCTGAGCAGACAGCAGGAGACACAGAGAAGCCAAATGTTTGAAAACTCTTCAGAGTCTGCACAACAGACACCTTTTCCTCCCAGGGCAATGGGGAAGTGGCCCAATTCAACATTCTGCTTTCATCCTGTCCCTGAGAACATACCCATCCTGCAACAGACACTCAAGGACACATAAGGCAACCCTGGGACATGCCTCGGCTGCAATTTCTGTGACCGGTTTTAGCTATATGTAGAATAAGAGTCCTCACTCTACCAACCAGCTGGGTGAGTTCATCTGCAGATTCTGAATAAGATGCCTCTGGCGTTTTTCCATTTTTATCATGAACTCAGATCATTAAAATGCTAGCTGTGAAAGAAGACAAACTCTCTACCTTGAGCACTAGTAAGAGCCTGAACCTGGACCTGAGCATATTATCAGAATAGTATCCCACCAGGTACTTTGTGACACCAACATTTGTACTGTTTTAGCAGGAGTAGTCACCAAATGTGAAGGGCCCAAGACAAAACAGGAAAATGGAAAGCCCTTATTCAGGCTCTCCTGGGAAGGAGGATGAGTCGGTTCCGCCAGGCCCCAAGTGCTCACACCTGGGGAGGAGTGATCAACCTACCAATTTTGCAAAAGGATGTAAAAGACCCTCTAGCCCAGCAACATTTACAAGCGTCTTAAAAATGACCTTGCTCTTATCACTGTGTTCCAAATTCTTGGTTTAGCCAAGAATTCTAGCCTGCAGTCTGAGATGGCAAGAGTAGAAAAGTGAGAGGAGTACCTGGGGGGAGATTTCAACCATTCAGCACCACCTGAGGCGCTGGCCACAGGGCAGGGAAATTCAAAATAAGAGCAGCTTGAGACTAATTATCATGTCATTAGCTTAAATCTACATTGTAGTCCACCCCCCCAGACACACACACAAGGTTCTGGGGGAGGCTCCTGGGAGGTCAGCATACGCAGTAAGACTCTGGTCCCAAGGTGACCTCTGAATCAGGAGATAGGTGAGATACAGACAGTATAAAGGAGAACTGGCGGCCATGACCCAAGCCATTTTCCTTGTTGTGACAATGGGGGCTCATTCACTGCATATTGCGAATATATCTTGCTCTGTAAACCTATTTTTCTCTTTCTCAGTAACCTTTGTTTCATGGTTGCCTTATCTTGCCTCATCTGGTCATTTTTCAACCAAGAGCACCCCACGAACTAAGGACCCAGGCAGCTCTGAAACCCTGACAGACCTTGAAGCCCCACATTTTTGGTGTTACAAGACTTGGATAAACCCGGAAGAATTAATTCTGCCAATAACTATGTAAGCCCGCTCTTATTTTGAATTTTCCTGCCCTGTGTCCAGCGCCTCAGGTGGTACTGCACGATTGAAATCTCCTCCCAGGTACTGGCTCTCACTTCTCCACTCTTGCCATCTCAGACTGCACGCTGGAATTCTTGGCTAAATCAAGAATTTGGTTTGGAAATCTTAACACAGTGATTAAGAGCAAGGAGGGATGAGGAGTTTGAGGACATACCCCTCGTGATAGGGGAGCAGTCTTTCATTTTATTTATGTGCTTTCAGGCTGTGCACTGGTTTTAATAATGTACTTTTCTTTCTAATTGGATGGGATGCTTACTTCCTTTCTCATGTTGGGGCTGGATAACACTTCCTCCACTGGCTTTTGCCCACACTAAACCGCCATGTCTCCCCCACAGGCAGTGCCGTCCAACCTCCCACATGGGGTGGGGCCCAGGTGAGCACAGCACAGCCTCCCTGGCTGACCTCTGCCATATGCTGGCCAGGGTGCTGCAGTCTCATGCACAGTCAACTTATGGAGGTTCCACTGTACTTAGACTCCTAGATCTATCCAGCCTTTCTCCTTTACCTTTACACTGCTGCTTCTACTCTAATCCAGGAAATGCCCTCCTTGTTGTGGCTGGCCACCCAATTGCTGGTGCTATTAACAGTACTGGTATAAATGACCAGAGTGTTAATATGTACATGTCTTTGTCCTAGAGTTTACTTTTAAGGGAGAAAAAACCTGAGCAGGTCTTAGTGAGGGGTTGTACACAGCCCCTCTTCCTACGAATCTGAAAGATGTCTTGACTGATCGTGGGGCTCTGGCTGTTATCTGGCAAAACCCAGCTCTAACAGGCCTCAGAGTAGTCCCTTTTCTTCTCCTTACTTTTATCCTCTCAAATTGGGACAAGTTTAATCTAGACACTCTAAAGAAAAAAACATTTAATCTTCTACATTACCGTCCGGCCACAGTACAAGCTGGACAGGAGAGAACAGGAGCTGCCACACAGGACTCTAAATTAATCACCCCACCATCTTACAAATGGACCTTGTTTACAAAGGAGAAGGAAAATGGGCCAAATGCCACACATACAGACTTTTAAGGCTATGGTGTTAAAGAATCCTCCTCTGTGGGGCCAGGCGCAGTGGCTCACACCTGTAATCCTAGCACTCTGGGAGGCCAAGGTAGGTGGACTGCTTGAGCTCAGGAGTTCGAGACTAGCCTGAGCAAGAGTGAGACCCTGTCTCGAAAAAATAGCCAAGCATTGTGGCAGGTGCCCAGCTACTTAAGAAGCTGAGGTAACAGGATCACTTGAGTCTAACAGTTTGAAGTTGCTGTGAGCTGTGATGCCATGGCACTGTACTGAGAGTGACAAAGTAAGACACTTTGTCTCAGAAAAAAAAAGAGAGAAAATCAGAAATGTTCCTCTGGTTCCATACCGTCCCCATACTTGGGAGGCCTGAGGGGGTGGTGCCTTCTCTACCTCTACTGGAGAAAAGGCAGCTTGGCCCCCACCTTTGGTGGAAGCAGCAGCGGAGTCTTGACCAAGCCCAATTCATAAGCATTTTAGTTTAAAAGAACAAATAAAACACATCTGGGAAGCTACACTGATCACCCTGGGAACTATACAGTGAGGGAGACTTTCTAGCATTTGTGCCTAACCTATAACATGGCTTGGAAAGACGTCCATGTTCTTCTATGCCAGACTTTAAATAACTATGAGAAATCAAGGGTGTTGACAGAGGCACAGAAGTCTGCCACAAAGTTACATCTTTCAAATTCAAGATATCCAGCAGGTAAAATAGCAGTGCCCGTGACTGACCCAGAGTGGAATAATAGCTCCTCAGAAGAGAGGTGGAAGAGAGGACATTTTCTAGTATGTGTCCAGGCTGGCCTCAAGGCTGCCAAGCAAAAAGTGGTCAATTATTCTAAGGTCTCTGCCATACCCAGGGGCCCAAGGAAACCCCAATAGCCTTCCTGTATCAACTCTGGAGGGCAACAGAAAGGCATACCACTCTTGATCTTGACTCTTGAAGAGGCATATCACTCTCTTGGGGGAAAAGTGATATTAAAGGACAAATTCTTGACCCAAGCAGCACCAATATTAGGCATTCCTAAAAGGAAGTAATATACTATACCAGGTAAGAATCTACCCTCTTCATAGGATTATTTTTAAGGTACGTGGAATTATCAGTTACGATCTTAAGAGTACACCTGGATACTCAAAGAATGAGCAATAAGCAAACAAATATCATTTCAAGTCCTTTAATTACTTACATAATGGCTGGAGTCCTTATCATCCACCTTCCTTTTCTTGATGTCGTTGGAAAATTCAGGCCCATTTCTGCGTTTATCTGTGCCTCTTAGACTGTCTGGGACCAGGAGGGAATTACTCTGCAAGACAAAAAAAAAAAAATTAATCAAAGATTTCTTCCCAAGCCTCTTTGTACACATGAAAACCCAACCTGGATGTGAGAACTATTTTAGAAAGGTGATACCTACACAGCCTTTCATTCCATTTAATTCATCTCATCTAAAGACTTTGATGGCAAACATTTATAGAGGTTTATGTACTTAAAAGGGGGACCCTGACTTTACAATCAAACCATCCAAAGCCTGGTGGATCCTTCGAGCCTCATTCAAAACGTGCTTCTGTTCTATTTACAGTTAGAGAAACAGGAGCTTGCTGTGTTGTATGTGTGTGTTTTTATTCTTTCCCACTGCGACTTCCTGGCTGGGAATACGCAGGGCCTATGAGCAAATCTTGAGATTACTCTATTAGACATGTTCTTTAACTGTAAGAGTCAATGTGTACCACTCTAAAAAGACACAAAGGACGTGGTGAGATTAACAGCATGGTCTCCTAAAAGGCAAATCACATTTTCCGCAGCAACAATGAAGGAATTCTTTTGAATTCTTTTAATTTATTGTTGAAAATAAGGTTTGGTGTTCCTCGCCAACAGGACTGAAATTTAAGACCCAAAGTGGGAATTTCAGCCAGTGAATCTTCAATAGCGAGGCCAGCTCCCACACACAAAAGCAGGAACAAGGACTAATCTTTTCCACAAACCACACAGGATACTTTCATTCCCATATGCTGAGTACAAACTGTTGACCCAAAGAAAACAGGCATTTTAGATATTTGGGGGTCACATGACATGCTCTGACATCCCTTCAATTCCCATCTCCCCTTGGACTAAAGCATCAGAACATGTTACAATGAGTTCTTTTAAGTGTGGGATTAGCATATGCAAGGGGGCAATTTGTTCAGTGGTGTGTTACTGCCTTGAACAAAGCTGAATGAGCTGTGGAAAAACCTCCTTTCACAAAGCCCCATAACCCCAATTTCTGAAAGATGTTTGAGAACGAAGGAGGAGGTGTCCAGGGCCAACAGATAATTATGTTACCTTTCTCTGCCACAATTTAAAATAGAAGGGGGTGAGGGAACGTTTTACATGAGACCACATCTAATAAATACAGTGAGGAGCAAATAACTTGATGGTACCAGGGGTAATCAGCCAGGTGGCTGGCTCTTAAAGCTCCCCCCCAAAACACAGACCCCACCATTGGGGTGTTGTGCCAGCTCAACCATATGCAAGAGGAAATCAAAACTGGGGAGCAGAAGGCAATCTGAAGCCTCTTGGCCCACTTCAAGGGCTAACTCTAAAGGAGCTGAGCTCTTTTATTCATGATTGTTCAAGCTACACAAATGCCAGGAGGCTTGGATAAAAGAAGGTGGGAGGGACCAAAGCTATTCAATAGAGAGAAGCTCAGAGTAATGTCTTTACCACAGTGTTTGGGGCTGAAAGGTGAGCTGGCTGGATCCCTGAACTAATTACCTAGATAAATGTCTGCTAAAAACTAACCCCTCCGACCCAGACCCACGGCCTGGCAGAGGCCACAGGAGACTTAACTCTTGCAAAGTGCTAATACACACTCTGAAAAGCTGAGCCCCAGAAGCAGCTGCTTGCTTGCACATGGGAAAAGTGTTTCTCTACACCTGTCTCTCTTCTAGATTCTTTTAGCCCTGAGGTCTCCTCCCCCAGACTCTGAGCAGATGTGTCCAAGATAGGGCTGTTTCTTACTCAGCTTTATATCTGCCCAAGTGCCCAGCCAAATATGGCATACAGTCTGCGTCTGCTGGTGATTTTTAAGTGAAAATCTCTCTCCACCACCTTTCAAGCCCTCCTGCTGTAATTAGCACTGGGAATCCAAAATACTCGGCCATTCCCAGACAGCATTCTAATGTCTTATTTTTTTAATGATGCCGAGTGGTAATGTGAACATATAAGGAAACTACATTTCTGTTAGGAACAATCCCACTTCTGTTAGAAATAATAACATTTCCATGGCTGGACACTGCATACTGTCAAGCTTTGAGGCCTCTGCGTCTGTTTTCAAAGTTACTACTGTAATTTCCGCTTGAGCAACTTAAATGAGGCCTATAATCTGAATGGGTTTTGAAAAGCTCTGAAAGTTTCTCCAAATTTGGACAGGGCTAGTAATTAGCACTCCTGCTTATCTGAAAATTGGCTCCATTCAACTGGCAGGCTTGGACAAGTTACGAAACAAAATGTCTCATCGTACCTTTGATGCTATAAAATTGACTCAAAACAAGGCAGCTTGAAGAGTGGGCTAGAAAGGCCTGGGAGAGCCACAGTCAGTCCCGGGAATCTCTGGCTCTACATGGTACCTGGCAGCTTTCTACTTAAAGGCCACTCTACCCAAAACACACTGCTTCACCCCTGTTCACACTAACCCAGTTTACTGTGTGTAACTGCCCCTTACTTCTTCCAGCCCCAACGCTGCTCTCACTGTTGTTCTTGACATAAGCAAAGAGTTCCAGCCTAGTGAGCCTCCCTAGCAGCAAGGACAACCATTTTGGTTTTTTAACCTTTGTGCGTCTCTTACTGACTCCCACAAACCCAAAAGTGACTTCACAGGATTAGTGCATGTCTTGTGATTTTTTTCCCCCTCACGGTGCGATTTTTTGTGATGCACCACCTACTGTTTGTTCCTTATGGGTCGAGGGTAGAATATAGCCATTCTGTATTAGGAGCCATAAATTTTAAGGATTAAGAGATGATACCTGAGTATTGACTGAACACATCCTTTTGCTTCTTCAAAATTTAGAATTCCCCAATATCCAGGTCCAAATCTAACAAATCAAGGCAACATTTAAGTAGTGATCCTTTGCAAAAGAATGAGGTTGCTTTGCATTAAATTATTTAAAAAGTCATACATTCAAAACACAGAAGTAGAATCAAATCTGAGGAGAGGCCAAAGAAACTTTTAAGTCACCTATGGTCTCCCCCCATCTCTTTTTAATCTGGAGGACTGCAGTCTCTGGAGAGGGGAGATGACTTGCCTAAGGCCAAGAAGCTCTATCTACCACCTACCTGATTCAAATACTTCCCTTCTCACAGGAATGATTTTTAAACACAGACTTGTATCCAGCAATTTATTTAAAATCCACACTGGCTCTCTTAACTATTTCACTTAAAACATTCTGATGTGACATAAATTCTAACATAAATTTTCTTTGAATCCCCCTCTTCACCAACAGTCTCTCACATGCAACACACATATACATTCTCTCTTTTCTGTGTTATCTGGTTAGATGCCTATCATACCAAAAATGTAAACATAATTTTTTAAAACTGAACATTTCACAGCCTTCTTCAAAATGAACTATGAATAGTCTCAAATTCTTGCCTTTACATTCATGAATCCTTCCACCCAAGATTGGCCCGGAAAAGACCTCAGCAGAGTATCAGAGGAGTCCAGGCACTCGCAGCTGGGGTTCCGGGGGACGCCAACCACTGCAGATAAGAGTTTACAGGCCTACTTGTCACCACAGACACCACTTCCCACAGTCTCGATTTTAGAAGATTTTTAATCTACCACACACCATTGAAGTAGAATTCATTTTCCAAATATTTATTTACTAAATAAATATTTAATCATGAATCAGAGGGTTTTTCTGATCAACAAGAACCAGTGTTACCACAATGACTGATATACTATAATCCTAGCCAAGAAACTCAAATGCTTTATTTCACCTTGCAGCTGGTAAAGTTTAAATATCTGCCAGGATTTTTCAAAAACTGTAAACACTGGGCAAACTGCTATTACAAATGTCCTGAGGACTAGGATTTCCAGACAGTAAGTTTTCCTTTGTTGTAAAATTTTCTTAAAAATAAACAAAGTCATCACATTTACATCTTCTACAGCCAACAGAGGATATTATAAACCTGAGCAAATCCACACACTGTTTTCAAAACAAACTAAAATTCTAAAACCATGATTTCCTATGCACACACTTAAGGGCATGGAGTCAAGTAAAACGATAAAGGGAGAAGAATGTCTGAGAAGTCTCAAAGAAAAGATCCTCCTAGACCGTTCAATACTAGAGGCAGAATGAGGCTTCAAAGCTAGCAGTTAGCATAGCTGGCACGATTGTCTCTTCGTTTGTCTGTATAAACTACACAGATGATGTACAAGAACAGAGAAAACAAACTCCACAGCAAGAAGGGATCTCTCCCCTTTAGAAAATCTAGGATTCTATGAGACAATCAAATCTTAGAAAGCTATCTTCACTAGCAACGAATTGGTATTATTGAAATACACCTCTCAAGAGTCGCATCCACTTGCACTAATAGTGATGACAGAATAAAATAGCTGACAGTTAGCAAAAGAACTGGTCTAAAGAAAAAAGTGGGCTTGGTGCCGGACACATACACTGAGGCTGGCAGGTTCAAACCCAGCCTGGGCCAGCTCAACAATGACAACTGTGACAAAAAATAGCTGGGCACTGTGGCAGGCGCCTGTAGTCCCAGCTACATAGGAAGCTGAGGCAAGATAATTGCTTAAGCCCAAGAGTTGGAGGTTGCTGTGAGCTGTGATGCCACAGCATTCTAATGAGGGCAGCATAGTAAAACTCTGTCTTAAAAGAAAAGTGACATTTTCCAGTATTAGAACCTGTGTGTAACTCCCTTCAGTAGTCACACCCAGAACACAATTACATAATTGTGAGAACGATGTTTTATTAAATACATATGTAGTACCAGGACCTTTCCCTGCTGTAGCGAAGGGGATGCAGGTTAACCAGATAACTGGCAAAGTGTTTGAACCTCGAGTACAGAGAAGATCAACACTTTCTCTCAAAATAAAATAAAACCAAACATATCAATGCAATGATGAAACCAATACCCTCACATTAAAAATCTGGTGGGGCACACTGGCTCACACTTGTAATCCTAGCACTCTGGGAGGCTGAGGTGGGGGTGGGGAGGGTCCCTAGAGCTCTGGAGTTTGAGACCAGCTTGAGCAAGAACGAGACTCCCTTCTCTACTAAAAATACAAAAAAAAATAGCCAAGTGTTGTAGCGAGTGCCTGTAGTCTCAGCTACTCAGGAGGTTGAGGCAGGAGGATCACTCGAACCTAGGAGTTTAAGGCTGCTGTGAGCTAAGATGACCCCATGGCACTGTAGGCTAGGCAACAGTGTGAAATTGTCCTCAGAAAAGTATAGGTAAATCTATTAAACATAAAAGACTACCTGGTGGAGTCAAAAGCAAAAATGCCAAGATTTGGACTTCCCGACCATTTTGCAAAGTCATGTCTACAGAGGGTGCCCCCAAAATGTATACACATTTTAAGAACAGGAAAATTTATATCAAATTTCTAATACTCATGTCACATCTGACTTTTGCAATTCTAGGAGGTGCTCAACACGACTTGTATTCATCTTTTGTTATCCGTACACATTGAATATTACGATTTTAATATTCAATATGTAATATTAATACTCCAAACAGCCACTCAAGACTAAAGTAGTGAAGACCCAACCACTTCAATAAGAATAAAAACCAGTCTTTACAGTCTTGTTTCAAGAATTTTACTTTTCTTTAGTCATTTAATTATAATACTCGTTCACATTTACTGGTATCTTCTGCAAGGTAACTCCAGAATCTACAAAAGAAAGCCAAGTTTAATGAAACATTACACTGGTGATTTTCAACTGGTGTGCCCTAAAAACTTTTAAAGATCATTAATTAGTTTTCAAAAGCAGTTCAAGACACAGTAAGGATATTCTTTTCTTTACTCTTTTTTTGGATCAACATAATTTAAGTGTGCCACAGAACTATAGGTTCTAGTGTGCTGTGAGGTAAAAATCAGCACTACCAAAAACTAGTTACAGAAGGCTTCATGAATCCTGAGACACCCAAGCAACTCTTCAGCCAGTAAGTCTAAGCTGTGAAACCACCAGCAGCAAATCCGAAAGGAAAACCCACTCACAAATACAGCAAAAGCGAGACAGGTTTCCCTAATGTGAAAATAATGCACATTATTCAAATGGATTTCTTTAGCTGCCATGCTGATTCCCCTGGGGAATTTTCTCCTCCCCGCAGGAAAAGTGTTTGTGTCAGAGGTACAGATTGGAAACCCGTGACACCTCATTTATCCTCAGTTACACGAAGGCAGTAGGAACCTAATTTGCCAGCACACTCCATACTGACAATTAACTTCTCGCTGAACATTAAAACAATTAGGTAACAACACACCCCATCACATCTGTGTGCCTTCTCCATCTACACCTGGTACCAATTAAGCCGTCACCCTGCGCCTGCTTTTTGCTGCAGTCCAATTGGTCATTCACATGTTCTGTCCGACATTTGACTAATGTATTTTTAACCCATAAAACTAATGAGATCCTCACTTGTCAACAAGGAGAAAGTGGAAAATGTGTCCATGTGGTAACGACAGAGTATCTCAGAATGCAGCCTGTTGCAGTGGGTCTGAGGGGCACACACAGTTATGCTTCCTACAGATTGAACACAAAATATGGAAAAAAACCAATGTATTCCTACACATTGATCCTGGAATTCAGCACTGTCGAATGCAGGTGAGTGATTCGGTCAGGGTATTCCTGGAAAGAAATGTCGTCCTGAGGAACACAACATACAAAGCTTGTAAATACTGGAGCTGGAAACCATGACGACGTCACTGTTACCCTCTCATCTCCAGCTGACCCCTGTGCCTTCCTCCTCCCAATAAAATGAGACAAAACAAATACAAACCTTAGAGCAAAAAATAAACACATGACTTCATGACCCTGTCATCCTCTAACTCATGACCCGATCAGTGAAAATCAAATTTGTCATGTCGAACCTTCATTTAAAAGCATGTTTTCTAAGAGCTACTTATCCTTTGTGCCTCTTTGCTCCCCAGCCCCTATTGAGATACTTTCCAATGCAAAAAAAGACCCTGAAACTAGCAGGCATTAGGTCAGGACTTGTGTTGGGTATCTGGTGGTCCTTACAATCCCATCTCCTCATCTCAAAGATGAGGACACAGAGGTTAGTGCTTACCTATGTTCCAATGAAGAAAGGATAGAAATGGTTAGAGGTCAAGGAAAAAAATAAATAAATGAACCCTGCTCACAATGACGGGCATTAAGTTTTCTCAGGACAGAAGGCGAACTGAAGTCTAAAAAAGGTTTTCAAGAGGAAAAGTTCCCTGCCTGCTTTTTTTTTTTTTTAAGAATAAAGACGCCCTATTTTTATAGTAATCACAGTGAGACAAAATCTGAATGTTAAGCCAGTTGCACAAAGGTCCCAGTATCCACCTGGTGAGTTAGTGCATCCACAGTAAACAGACGCCTCAGCCTGGTCCAGGTACACACCCCTTCCAAAAATCTAGAAACCACAGGAACCTTTCCCTTTCTTCAGGGGTTCACCCTCCTCAAGGGAGTAACAACAGTTTTCCCAAAGAGGATTTGTTTTTTTAAGCACACGGTTTTAAATTCTGCCAAAAGGGAAACCTGCTGAGAGGCAACAGTTTTTAAAAAAAAAAAGTGTTTTTTCCACTGCACCTAAAAATATTCCCAGGCAATCTCTTAACGTGTGGAGATTAATTCATAAATATTTAGGCAAAAACAGTTCCTCTTAGACCCTGTTTACCTTTGAGAAATTTGAGTACAAGAGAGTGATCAAATAAGTAAGAGGCTAGGATTGGTGCAGACATACTGAGAACCACCTGGGCCCCCAGGCTCTCATTCCCACAATTGCTTCCTGCAATCTGTATTTTAAAAAGGAGAGGAAAACCACAAGTAACTGCTCTGAGTGTGGCTCGCTTAGGGTTGCCCTGCACCTCTGCAAATGGGGGTGGGGAAGTACATTCCTTAACTTTCTATTTTCTTCCCATCTGAGGTTTCCTAACCTCCCTGCAAGGCAGCCACTGTTTCCGCTGACCAATGAAACTGGAAAAGTACAAAAGGATGAAAAAGCATTGCCTGTGCAGGCAGAATTCCACTCAGGTCTGCCTTTGTCCAAAACACATGTTCTTTCTACCACCTCCACATGCCAGCACCATCCCCAAGGGCCTCTGGGAGTGAATGTGATAGTTAAAAAAAAATTTTTTTTTTCCAGGAAAAGACTCAGCATTATTCTCCAAGGCAAGCCTCATGCCTTTTCTCCTCCTTGCCTTCTTTGTTTACTGTCATTTGGAGAAAACATAAAGTGAAAAATGGTACTGAACTCAGATCTAGTCCTACCCCTTGCCAATTAACTAGTCAAGAATAGCCAGAGTAGAGAAACAAAGTAACAAACCACTTTATACTAAATAAAGTCATGGCTGTCATAACTACCTTTAAGTTATAAATATGAACCCCTGGGTTATCTGATTAGTCAGTTACAGAGTAACAACATGGTCTCTGCGACAACCTGGGTTAACTAAGTAACTCTGACCAGACCCACCCAGACTTCTTGATCTTGTTATGTCACTGACAAATGATGGTGCTATGCCATACACCTATAGGGTTGATGGATGGTGCTTAAAACATTTCTGGGTCAAAAATTCCTTTTGAGAATTTGCTGAGTTATAATCTCTCCCCAGAATTATGCAAAAGAACATAGACCCAAAACACTGCAGAGCCCATCCATGAACCCTGCCTAAGTCCACATACCCTCTGCTCCAGGGTCTCACTCTGATACCCCCAGAATCTCTTCCCTTTTCCTGTAATCACATGGGTTAGGTATTTCAGTGTTTTATACTCAACAAGCATTTAACTATGACATTAAAATGGACCACTGCAAAATGGTAAATACATGTAGTATCTCAAAGAGTGCATAGCACATACTAAGTGCTCAACAAATATGTGTTACATGAATCCAAGTAGGTAAGTAAGTACATATTCCAGCATACATTTTTAAAAGCTATTTAATTTTTGTCAATTCTCTAGTCCAACTCTTTCAAGAAAATATATTTAAATGCTATTCCCTGTGGCTGAAAGTTAATGTAGTTTATCTTTAAATTAATGGAAATACCTGAAGCTTTTATTACTAAATACTACTGCAGCAATAAATGCCTTTCCTAGGTCACTTCTCATCTCTTTGCTCAGAAAACAAGTTTTTCTGAATTAGTTAAAAAGTCAAATCTTAATTTAAAAACAACAGCTAACTTATGAAAACCACAGCAAAGCCATCTCTAAAAAGTTACTGGGAATATCATGTGTTCCTTTCAGAAACAAGAAATTTTAAAGTAATTTTCATATTTTCACTATTCTTTGTACAGGCAAGTGTCACATAACAACAGGAGTACTTTCTGAGAAATGCATCGTTAGGCAATTTTGTCATTGTGGGAATATCAGAGTGCGCTTACACAAACCTAGAGGGCACGGCCTACTGCACACCAAGGCTACATGCATGGCCAACTGCTCCTGAGCTACAGACCTGTGTAGAATGTCACCGTGCTCAATATTGCAGGCAGCTGAATCACAATGAAGTATTTGTGTAATTTTTTTAGTTATTTGTGTATTTAAACACCTACAAACATAGAAAAGGTACAGTAAAAATATAATCCTATGGAACCACAGTCATATATGTAATCAGTCACAAAAGCAATATTGTATAGCACATATTATTTTGATTTTCTAGTTTTTGTTTTTTTTTTTTTGAGACAGAGTCTCACAGCAACCTCCAACTCCTGGGCTCAAGTGATTCTCTTGCCTCAGCCTCCTGAGTAGCTAGGACTACTGGCATCGCCACAATGCCCAGCTACTTTTAGAGACAGGGTCTCGCTCTTGCTCAGGCTGATTTCGAACCTGTGCGCTCAGGGAAATCCCCTTCCTCGGGCTCCCAGTAAGTATGATGTCTATAATTATAGGCATGAGACACTGCACCCAGTCTCTGTTGCTTATATTAAGGCACATTTATTCTCCTACCATAAAGGCTTTAAGTAACAAATTCTTTTTTTTTTTTTTTTGAGACGGAGCCTCAAGCTATCCCCCTGGGTAGAGTGCCATGGCATCACAGCTCATAGCAACCTCCAACTCCTGGGCTCAAGCGAGTCTCCTGCCTCCGCCTCCCAAGTGGCTGGGACCACAGG
>CAUYQV010114106.1:0-33560 GCA_963574575.1 Galagoides demidoff | reverse complement strand
TGTATTTTGTGACCTGACAGATTCTGTCAACCTCTCTATGCCTTGTTAGATTTGGCATTATTTTATTTTATTTTATTTTAATTTTTATTTTAATTTTTTGAGACGGAGCCTCAAGCTGTCCCCCTGGTAGAGTGCCATGGCATCACAGCTCATAGCAACCTCCAACTCCTGGGCTCAAGTGAGTCTCCTGCCTCAGCCTCCCAAGTAGCTGGGACCACAGGCACCCGCCACAATGCCCGGCCATTTTTTTTTTTTTGATTGCAGCCATCATTGTTGTTTGGCGGGCCTGGGCTGGGGATTTGAACCCGCCACCTTAGGTGTATGTGGCTGGCGCCTTAGCTGATTGAGCCACAGGAGCCGAGCCAAGGATTTGGCATTATTTTAAATGAATAAAATTATTTTATTATTTTAAATCTCACCCTCAGTATAGTTAATTATTAATTATTAACATACATATTTAAACTTTTATAGTATGAAACACTTGGAGATGTTTTTCCTTTTCTTAAGTTATGTTCACATTTCTGACTTTCTTCCTCACTGAGCTCATGTCGTGTAGAGCTTTTTTCTGTCTTCCTCTCTTTCTTCCTCATTCTTTTTTTTTTTATTCTCTTTTTTCCTTATTATTTTGTTGCCGATTTGCATACTGGCTAAAAGAAGGAGTATCTGAATAAACAGAATTCATTTTATATTTTTTGGAGCAGCTTTAAGTTTACAGAAAATAACTGAGTTAAAAGTACAGAGTTCCCATAGAGCCCCTCCCAGCCCTCTTCACCACTTATCTCCCTTATTTTTAACATGTCCTGATAATGTGGTACATTTGTTACAACTGAGGAGTCACAACTCTTTAGCTTTTACAAGACTTATTTCTAGGCAAAGCTGAGCCACAAAGGGACCTCTCCTTTTTCACCCATTTGGAACACTCGTGGTTCTGTGACTACCTCTGGCCCAATTATTGCAGTCTGTCTACAGGAGTGAGAAAAATAATTCTCTGGCACCCTGACTTCAAAAAGCATCTTGCTGCCTCTTATGGAAATGAAAACAGAGACATGGACACCCAGGTCCCAAAGGTTGTCACATGTAGGAGGAGGACAGAGTCAGAGGCATGAGCTTCTCCTCCAGGGAGTTTCTGGAGCACAGCCTACCACAGGTAGCTGCATCTTGGTCTTCCTTATACATGTGGCTTCCTCACCCCCACTATCTATTCTCTTCTGAGTGTGCCCAGTATGTGGTGGAAAGGTATGTTCCACTCTTAGGTCACACTTCACCTTTTCTGGGAAACAGTCTTGACTGCTACAGTCTCATTTATGCCTTCATTCATTCATTTAACAAAAATTGTAATGTTCACCAGTTTATCTGCTCAGTCAGAACAAAGGGAAGTGCTGAGATGCACAATGGGAGATTATAATCCTCATTATGAACAAAGATGGCCCAGATGGTGCCTGCCAGTGGGATTGCATGCAGTGGGCATCTGAGGCCCCTGTGTGCCAGGGCTGGGGATGTCTGAGAGTGGGTGCTGGCAAGTGCCCAGGCGGCCTTCTGTTGCAGTTTCCCAATCTGAAAAATACAAGTTTCAGCATTTCCATGTTCCTAATTGAAGAAGAAATTGTACCTAAGAAAGTTATTTCACCTTTTAGATCTGTAAAAACTAAGAGTTTCCCAGGGTTTTAGACAAGGATGAGCTGGAGCCTTCAAAAATGCTGTCATGCAAGGAAGGGTATGGCAGTGGCTCCAAATGCGTGTGTATTTTACCACACATTTATAAATGCAGATTTTAAGCTGTTGCTTGTTAGGTCTCTGCTTTAAAAAGAGTACTTTGCCCTCGAACCTCCTTTTCAACCCAAGTTCTAAAAACACAAGAGATCAGAAACATTTCAGGTTTAACGATTTGGTTAATAGTCTGGGCCTGATGTGGCAGCACGTTGGACAACATCATAGCTCAGTCAGGGTTCTGATGGGGGTAGAACAAAGGACAAGAAATCAAAACCAGCAGTGTGGAGGGAGCTGAGTATGGAAACCCGGCACAGCTACAGTCTCCCAAAGATACCAAACTGAAACAACTCAGAAAACTTGCTTAGTAATAAAATGCACACTGCCCCTATAGTGTGCTGTGTTTGCTGGAACATTTATGAATTCTGAACGTGTATGTTCGTTTGTGGCTTTACCATTCAAGAGCATGTCCCTTCTAGCCCATGTGGCTGTCTCTGTGGGTCCTGGTGAGTTTCCTAATCTGCAGATTGGAAATTAGAGAGGATTCCAGGGTCCCTCAGCCCCCACTGTACCACCTCGAAGCTGCTTTACCTGAGAATGTTTTATTTAACACTGAGCTTCAAATTGAAGTCTGCCTAAAATTTGACCTCCACATTCACCTTCTAGAAGCAAAAGAAGTAATTCAGCACTTTCATTTCACTGCTTAGGATAACTCCCTTATCATGCACTGCATTGGACCAGATCAAAAGTAAAACCTTAGGGGGATGACTAGTGTCCCCAGCTTTCTCTCTCTTCTCTTGCTGTTTCTCTCTCTTCCCCCTCCTTCTCTCCCTCTCTTTCTCTTCCCCAGAAAACATTCATTAAAGACTGTGTATTGGACACATGCTGGTACTATGGACCCAACTTGAAAGAGGCACCTGAGGAGATTTAAAGAAAGATCTGCTGTCTTCTTTAGAGAAGGTTCTATCCATGTCTCTTGCCCAGTGATATATGGGATGGTTGGCTCTTTTTTTGTTGACTAATTTCAGTTCTCTATAGACCCTAGTTATCAAGAAGGCAGTAGATGACCTAATACGTAGTGAGAGGTAGGGAAGTGAGGGAACTAGAAGAGGGGAGGATACAGGGGGTTGGGGGTCACAGTGTATGGCACACCTCTTGGGGGTGGGACACAATTATAAAAGGGACTTTACCTAACAAATGCAACCAGTGTAACCCAATTCTTTGTACACCAATGAATCCCAAACAATTAAAAAAAAAAGACTAAGATCAGGTGACTTTCCTCCTCACCAAGGCCAGTTTTAGAGTTTATAGAGCTCTGGGAAATATTTTCTTGTGAGATCCCAGTCTAGATAATTTGATTTTAAAATTCGAAATTCACATGAGGTATAGTGATTAGCCAATAGAGATTTAGGATGACTAGTGCAGAAGAGGGGCACCTGTATTTATTTACCATCCAGCCAGTGCATGTGAAGCTTCTCTGTAGTGTCCATGATCATCTCTTCACGTTCCTTGTCTTCAAGGGCACCATTCCTGGCTACACTCATATCTCCATGAGGAAAACGCAGCAATGCTGTCATCACTGTCATGCCATGGCTCCCAGGAACTTGTTGTCCTGAGACAACATAGACACTGTTCCACCTCAGATGCAACGCTGGTCATATCATCACTCATAAGTCTGTGGTGTCCTCCCACTGCTGTGAATGTTGGTTTCTGCTGACACTTTTGAAGGTTTTTTTTTTTTTTCCAGTTTTTTGCCAGGGCCGGGTTTGAACCCACCACCTCTGGTATATGGGGCTAGCGCCCTACTCCTTGAGCCACAGGAGCCACAGGCGCTGCCCCACTCTTTAAGTTTTTTCTGTGCTTCACTGATATGGACGACTGATGCCAGGATGAACCAGAGCCTGAAGGAAATCACAAATGCAGGTTCACTTTCTGGCCATGTTGTATTTGGAGTCATCTGGTGTGAAGGTAAGACAAGTCGTCTCCCATTGGGTTTTCCCTGGACCCCTTTAGGCTGTTATTGCTGATCCTGTGGAATAGGGTCTCTTTCAATGTGTACTGCACCTGTCCCCTTCACAGCACCACAGCAGGAGGCCAGGTGAGAGCTGTGGTGGAGGAGCAAGGAGAGTGAGCCCATCCACACTAGACCAGCCATCCCTGCTGAGCATGGCTTTGAACTGACCCAGAATAGCAGGGTGTGGCCTCATTGATCTGAAGTCCCACCAGAGGAGATAGATTTGGCCAACTCCCCCAAATGGCCATCATACATGCAGGTCCTGTGAAGGGTGGCTGGCAAGTTGGTATCTGTGATACTCTCCTGTGCCATAAGTTAGAGGCAGCAACACATTTGGAATTGAGTCATTAAAAACAACTAAATTTGGAGCACAGAGGGGAGGAACTCATGCATGGGTCTGCAAGTAGGTTGAGACCCAAGGACCATGGACCCTACGCCAGAGTGTCAGCTCCATCTAATCGCCAGATAATCAGGGTGTCCACACCATCTAGATGCCAGATAACCAGGGTATTAGCACTCTCTAGTCACCAGATCCCAAACAATCTACTGTGTCTGTTGGTGGGAGTGAGGGCTGTGCTAGGCTGCCCTGGAACCAGGGCCCACCCATGGCCCAGATAACCCTATAGGTACACATCCCTGAGTGATGTGGGATATTTGTAGAAGGTGGGCCAGGGTGTAGGGCCAAAGCATAGGGTCCCTCCAGGAAGGGAGCCCACGGTAGGGCACCCCTCATCCCTTGCCAGGCTAATAAAGGGCTTTGCTGCTTCTCACCCTTGACATACCAGAAGATACCACTGGGAGTCCTGGGGGCATCATGAAGACATACTGAGGTAAACTGGCTGAGCCCAGTGTCTACATGATGAGGAGTGTATACTCTGGGAGCCCCAAACTACACAGGAAGCCATGCTGCAGACTCCTCGACCCAGGGGCCAATGCAGAATGCTTCCCCACCCTCCCCCAGAATTGAGAACCAAGGGTTGTTAATTCTACAAGGTTACTGTGTGAGAAGAACAAATTATAGCTATCATTATGCTTATAATTCTGAGGAAGACACGATATATAGATTAATTCAAGAAAAAAATATAAAGGCAAAAGAATTTTTATGTAATAATAAAGTTTAATTGTTTTTAATGACTCAATTCCAAAACTACAAAGAAAGCAAGCCAACAATAAGAGGTTAATAATGTTAATGTTGGTATAGAGACAACCCAACTGCTAGACTTTGCATTTATGCGTGAGAGACAGGCCATGAGCTTAGAGCCCAGTAGGCCTGGGGCTGAGTCCTGAGTCCTCCTCCTACTTGCTGGGTGACTTGAAACAATTCACCTACATTGTTTAGTTTTGGTTTCCCCACCTCAAAATAAGAATAATATCAACACACCTCATACAGCGCACTTTCCAAGATCAAATGAGATAATGTACAAAAAGTGCAGTGTAAAATGCCAAGTGCCAGATGGATATTAGTTAATTCTTGCTTAACCATAAAGAAGATTTCCTCCTCGGCACTCAGAGGCCTTAACACTGCTGTGGATTTCTACCGCTGCCTTATTTCTGGCCACATTCTCCTGCCTACCCAGGATGGGGTACTCAAAGATATCCATGTCTGAATCCCTGGAACCAGTGATAGATTAAGCCTAGAGACAGAATTAATATTGATTTCAGATGGGTCCAATGTAATGACAAGAGTCCATGAAAGGGAAGAAAGAGGCAGAAGAGTCTGAGTAAATATGATGGGAAAGCAAGGGCAGAGGGAGAGGAGAAGCCTCTAGAACAGTGATTGTCAACTCGTGTGCCAGGAGAGGATCTTAAGTGTGCCATGAAAAATTTTAAAGATCATAAATTATTTTCGAAACAAGCTCAAAGCACAGTAAATATATTCCTTTTTTACTTTTGTTTTATTGGTCAACATAATTTAAATGTGTCGTGGAAGTTTAACTATAGGTTCAAGTGTGCCTTGAGATTAAAAAAAAAAAAGTTGAAAAACACTGATCTAGAAGCTTGAACAGGGCAGGGATGAAGATTCTCTCCTGGAGCTTCCAGGAGAGAGCGCAACCTTACTCACTGGCAGATGCCTTGATTGCAGCCCAGTGAGACTCGGACCTCCAGAATCGTCAGATAATAAATCATGTTGTTTACATCACTAAGTTGGTGGCCATTTGTCACAGTAGCAATAGAACACATATACTTGATTCCTGGTGTCAAATTAGCTACAGCAATAGCAAACAGAGCTCGTTTCAACGGCAATAGGGAGATGAGCTGAATATAGCACCTCTTTCCCTAGCAGGAATTCCCAGTGTTCCCCACTGGCGGTCTCCCAGGCCTTGACTTCCAGCTCTGTTCAGACCCTGAGGATCCTATCTACCCTTTGATTCCTGGTCAAACGTCTCCTCCTCCATAAAGCCTTCTTTGCTTCCCTGTAGCTGGGCTCGATGATTCCCTTCCCTCACTACTTTGCTCATCTCAGTAGACTTTTGTTTCTAGACTGTGGTTTAGGATCTGCAGGTGTACCTTCACTGACAGACTGTAAGTCCTGCAAGGGAAAGGAGAGCTTTTTTGTAATTGTAAAGATTGTAACTCAGAGCTTTGAACCTTGCAACATCTGATTGTGGAGTCACATGAATTAAATTAAAAGGACATGTTTCACAATAAGCTACTATATTCATCAGGACTGTCCAATAGGTTAATACACAAGACTAGAAATTGGCTCTATGGTGATCAGGGCCGAGAAGGCCCACACTGTGCTGTCCGCAGACTGGAGACCTGGGAAACCCCATGGCATAATTCATTGGAGCCAAATTCTGGAGAACCAGGGGTTCCCAAGGGCCGGAAGTGTCAGGAGCAGACATCCCAGCTCAAGCTGTGAGGTTGGAAGTAAAAAGGAGTGAGTTCCTCCCTCCTCTGCGGTTGATGTGTTCTGCCCCTAGAGCACTAGAGGCCGCTGCTCCGGTCCACTGTGGAGGGCCTGCTCTTTACCGAGTCCCCTATCTGAATCCTCAGCTTGATACCAGATTTTTCTTCTCCTGGCTGGGTTCTTGATCTCAGAAATTGAAGAATGAATTCCGGAACCATAGGCAAGCAGGAGCCAAAGACAGATAACTTATTAGAAGTCAGAAAAGATTCCAACACACCCGTTGTGGTCCCCAGAGGTTGCCCTTGCAGGTCAGCTGGGTGTGGCCTTCACACCTTGCCTGTGCACCCAAGCCTGCTGGCAAACACTGACTGGATCCTTCAAACCTACAATGATTGGTTTCTTCAAACCTCTGCTGACTGGCCTCTGCTAATTGGCCCTTTATTTGTGCTAGTGTGCCTTTTCCGCCCAATCCCCTGGAGGAAGTCCTGTACCTAGCATTGTCTTGCCTAGCAACAGCCAATGACCAACGGCTTCACAGTCGCCCGAAAGGTGTCGCTCCCCCTTCTCCTCCACGCTGTTTCCTAGTCCCTGTTTAAAGCCTTCTAAGGCCTATGAAGTTCATCGGGAAAGACCCTCGCAGGCTTACCAGAAATCCTGTCCAGCCTGAGCCCTGGCCCTGTAGTCACATAGACCTAAAGGTAACTATCCAGCTACTGGAACAGCCTGGGGAGGCAGAGAGGCTGCCGCCCTGGGGGAGGTTGGGAGGCTTGTCTTCCCCTGCCCTGTCCCTGCCGCCTTTGCCATTAGGAACATTCCTGTGGCACCTGGGACCTCTTTATGCCACACTGCTTACCGTCCCTCTCATTCTCTGCCTCACCTTCTTTACCACTCTTATCACTTTTTCCCAGGATATACATTAACATCCATTATTATTGTCTTAGAGTGAAATCCAACCCAGTGCTACCTCTCTCATCATCTTTGCATTTCTGACATTTGTACTTCATGAATGGCAAGCTCTGTACTCCGTATAGCATTTTGTCACTCATTGCAGAACAGCAGTGGGCTCCAAGTCAGAAGACCTGCAAAAGGCAAAAGTGACCTACAGCACTTGTAGGATTTCTTCCATTCTAAGGTTCTATAAACCTAAAACCCGTGGGAAAAAAGTTGGAAAGAGTGGGTCAGCGCAAATTTCCCAGCAATGATAAAGCTGCAGATTTTCAGTGAAATCTGCCTCCCTGTGACTATGAAAAAAGAAAGCCATCTTAGACATGTGACATGGTCCTGTGGTTAGCAGTACCTGAGATATATAGCACTGGGGCTGGGGTTGGGATAAGGGGGTGGTGGTGGTGGGGCCGTGGGCAGTCTGGGAGGTGCACATTTCCTTTAGTCCTAACCTAGAAAAGTGCTCTTTTATGTATAAGAGGTCAAGAAGAGAAAGGCCCCTGACCTCTGGTGTGCCATGGTAGGGAACTTGGGTCACTTCTTAGGAAAATGCTATTGGTGGGGACCCATTCAGCAGAGTTTCAAAACCAGCAATTTTCCAAGCACACAGCTGCAGATGACCAAAGCCTCTTTTTCTTCACCAAGACCTTGCATTTCCACCCTGACTCAACCCTCATGCCTGTACACAACTGAATTAAGTCAGTCCAGAACAATCCTTACCCTCACTCCATATCATGTTCCCTCTCCTGTCCCACCTTTCAAAAAGCTGGCCTTGGATATAGTCCTATGGCTCAAGGAATCCCTCCACGCTTCCCTGCTTGCCATCCTTTTGTCCTATTGCCTCAGACCTGGATTTCTCCTTTATGCCCGGCTTTGTCAGTGTTACCTCTCATTTGGAAAGACTGCCTAGCTTTTGGTTTGGTTTCTACATAAGATGTTTTCTCTTGCCTGGTTCCCTTGTCTCCAAGCATCATATCCCAGGGGCAAATCCTATCTGAGTTGCTACACCCAACTGAGGCATGCAGGTCCCAGCTCAGGTGCAGTGCCCCAGGTTCTTACTGTGTGGGAGGAAGGGGCCCAGACAGGTAGTGCTATGGCTCATGGCTGAAGTTCCTCCTTTCTGAGTCAGCAGGAGCCAGCTCTATGGCCCTGAGCACAATGGCTCATTTCTGGCTCCCTGGGAAGGTGCAGTCGCCAAGGATAAAGGTGTAAAGGCCCCTCTGACTGGCCCAGGTGAGCTGGCTACCTATGCCGTCTGGACTCAGTTCCTCCTATTCCTCACTCTGGGGCTCCCATACTGCCTGGCAATCATGGTTCATTTTTCCATTGAGAGTGGTTTGCTTCCCAGCTGCTTGTAATTTTTTAATGTACTGTTAAATATACTTGTGTGAAAAGTTCTACAGGTACATAGGTAGGTCTTTCACAGCTCAGGACACACTCGCTGAATAAACTCCATTATCAGTCCCCCTGGGTCCTGGGTACTGTTTTGCAAGCCACCCACCATGAGCAGACATGTGGGGCAAGCCATGTCTTATTTCTTCCCTTCAACCCATGTTCATAAAAGGAAAAAATATCATATTCATTGGTCTAAATTCCTTCTCCGAATGTGTAAAACATCCCCATTTGAGTTCTAGGGCTTACCTTATATTAAGAACTAATGAATATATTAATCCCAGTGTGTATTTAGCTTTTCAACTTTGGCCTTGGATTTCTCTTTTGGGAAATGTCTTTCCTCTGTGTACATGACCTTAAAGTGTTGAGCAGGTTATTGTCTTAGAGAAAAATGTGAGAAAATCAGCATTTTGCTTCTGGGGCACAATGCTTTCTGCATCTGTGACAAACAGTCTGGCTGAGGCTTCTGCCTTCACGAGTGCCACACACACTATGGGTGGCCTTCAGAATGGTGACAGATCATCTCTGGGTAAGGAGAGGGTGTTATATATGCTGGGTCAGTGATTGGACCCTGTCTATGGATGGCTGATTGCTGAGAACTATTCAAATTTAAAAGGCTGCAAAGGACAATGCTGGAGCTAATGAAATCTACTGTTCTCCAAGATGATCAGCAGCCAGCTCTGGTGCTCCAGCAGTCGTTCAGGTAGGACTTGGAAGTCCGGCTCCATTCTGGCTCTGCATGAGCTGTTGGACCCTGAGAAGCACACAACTTCTGAGCTGTGTGTTCCACCTTTACAAAAAAAGAAGAGAAAGATCAGAATCAGTGTTTCCAAACTGCAGATTAAAGACCATCCAAGGGTTGTGAAGTCAGTTTAGTGAGTCAGGGCCAGTAGAATAGAACTGAACAGAAAATCCAGGAGAATGTTCTGTGTAGTAACTCCTTGGGTAAAAACATCCATGTTATTACATATCGAATGAATACTGAGTTATGATACGAAATGCAGTTTTTACTGTGAGCCTTGGTGAGGGAAAAGGCTTAATAAATCTCTGATTGAAAACTTCAGGTTTCCTTCCAGTGTTGATTACCTGTGTAATGATAATTAAAGATCTGAAAAATTACTTCCTCCTTATTTATCACTTATGGGCCCAAAGTAAAGGTTGGGTCTCAAAAACTACACAGTGACATAGGAAATGGGATATATTTTTGTCGTGGAAGAATGCTTGTTTTCAAATGTCAAAAGAATTGGGTGTTCAGCAAGAGACCCCGAGGAATGGAGGGTGTTAAGACCTGTAGGCAAAAACACTGTCCTTACGATTGTATCCTCAGGACATATTTTCCATGGGATCAAATGGTCGTTGATACTATGCAATTGATTTTGAAAGTTAAATTCTCACATGCGGCCAAGAAAGCACCAGCATGCAGATTTCACATTTCTCTAAGGTTGCAAGTAAACATTGTGCCCATGTTGAGAGCGTTACTATGTGCAGGAAAATTTGGGAGAAATGGCTGTATTGTTCTATATATTCTTTCTTCAAAAAATGAGTGATTGAGGACATGCCTCCTGCTTTCCAGGCAGAGAGAGGGACAATAACAGACAAAAATGGATGGGCATAGGCAGCAGTTAACATGATGTTAGGACGGAGAATTGTGTGGTGTGACCAGGGGCTGTTTCAATGAGAATCATCAAGAGAGGCCTCTCTGAGGAGTCCACTCTGCGTTGGGACTTAAAAAGGTGGGAGAGCAACTACAGGAAGATTAGGGCAGATGAGTTACACTTATGAAAGGGTGCCACAACCCCTCACTCTGTCAGTGTTGACTGAGTCTGGGGAAGCACTGAGAGCAGTTGGGCAGGCTCCAAGGTCAGAGGATGCTCAGCAGGTCGAGGGAAAAGCAAGGTGGCCTATGAGCCAGGACACAGGAAGGAGGAGCTCCCCAGGTGGCATAGGGGAGCAGACAAGGCCACAGTGGAGAGGCTGGAGCTCAGTGTGGGGACTTTGAATTGTTTGAGGAATTGTAGGAACAAGCAATAGAAGGGCATGAAAAATAAACATGGATGAAAAGACTTTGGCTGCTAGGAGGAGAAAGGAGCACAGAGAAGCCAAGCTGGACTCCATGTGCTGGGTCGTGTCCCAGTAGAAGAACATGGTGCAGTGACACGGGCATGCTCCTCTGACCCTCAGCTGTCAGAAGTCAGCACTCCTCTCTTGACCAAGGGGAGGACATCCTGCCCGTGTCCTGTGGACATAACTGGAATTTTGCTCCCCAACGTTCGTTCATAATATTCCATTTTTGAAGGGAAAGCTGATGCCCTTCCCTTAGAAGAATCCCAACCACCTAGTAATGGAAGAACAACACCTTTGGGGGTGACTTGCGACTGTTTAGTATGCCAGATGCTCAGCAAAGAAAAGACACCATTTCTACCCCCCAGGAAATGTTTGCCTTGGTGCCAAGCTCTGCAGAAGCCCCGGGGACGGAGGTGGGGTGGGGGAGGCTTCGGCAGCAACAATTGCCAGCCAGTCAGCAGAACTGCTGACAAAGTCTTCACAGGTAATCCCCAAGATCAAAACAGCCACTTATACTTCAAATAATTGTGTTGTTACCATTTCCAAGATGCTTCTGAGTGTTGTTAACTTTAAAGAACCTACATCCCTTACTTGAAAAATGGGTATTTTAATGTCTGCCAGGCCACAATTCCATGAGGCGTGTTAGCACACAGAATGTTCTGGAGATTTTCGGGTGAAAGATCTCTGAGGGTCAGAACTTACTGACATCATGTAGGCCGCCTCTAAAAGAAGCCAGGCTCAGAGACAAATACTGGCATCCAGAGAAGCCCCTGGCATCACACACCCCATATCACTCTGCTTTGTTTTGGCCAGAGTCTTCATAGTGCCACTTCTTGATTGATGAAGCAGAGAAGAGCACTGGAAATATGTGGGTGTGACTCTCCCCAGAATTTGGACAATTGGAGGATCAATATAAAGCTCTGAGCTTGGGAATACCATGTGTTTTCCAAGCTGCACACAGGCAACTGTA
The DNA here is from genome assembly GCA_963574575.1 of Galagoides demidoff. Classification (NCBI taxonomy): domain Eukaryota; kingdom Metazoa; phylum Chordata; class Mammalia; order Primates; family Galagidae; genus Galagoides; species Galagoides demidoff. The sequence goes on along the minus strand of CAUYQV010114106.1, from coordinate 21,620 downwards.
CCCTCACCTCTGCAGAAGACTTAAGTGGGAGTCCTGTCATCAGTCACAGCAAAACCCAACACCATCCTGAGATAAAAGCTCAGGAAAGCTTTCCCTGCCTTTCCTATAGATTAGAATGACAAACGTGATGCAGGATTTCCTGAGGTTGAGACTTGACTGAGATGTTTTCTATTTTAGAGTTTTGTTTACTTGGTTTCAACCACCACCTTCCACAGTAGCCTGGGGCAAAGGGGCACCCATGTTAGTGAGAGATACTGAATTTAGCCAAGATCATTAGGCAAGGGTGCCCTTCCCACACAGCAATGCCTTGCAGGCTGGAGGACAGAAAATTATGTGAGGAATGTTCTACCACTAAGTCTGAACACAGAGAGGACGGGACATTGGCACAGGCCTGCTCGGTCTTGATTTCTGCCTGCAGAGAGCTGCAGGAGGCTGGCAGGCTTTCCACTCACAAATGGGAGGGCCAGCCTTCCAGTGGCTTTCCCTCTCTTTGGCCATGTAATGCTGTCTTTGTGGAGGACACATGTACTCTGCTTGTGATTTGGGATCTGCCATGTTAGGTGGTGAGATAGAGAAGGGTAGGACTGGTCATTGTTGGGCATTGTTGGGGCACAGGGGTGGTGATGGGAGGGATTATAAGCAACCACTGAGTTAGAGTGGAGCTTCCATTAGGCTTGCCTTTTATTCCATGGGAACAAATTTGCATCATGCCTTTAGAAGGAGAGACTCAAATGTATCACCAGCATATATTTGAGTTTCTCCTTCCATAGGCAGTGGAAAATCTGCCTATGGAAGGACCTGGCTTGTATGACAGGGACAATAACTTGGCAATGGGGAAACCTGGTAGGGAATGGGGAGATGAGATTCATTCTGCATCACTCTGAGTAACAGTAACTGGAAGACAAACAGAAATTCTGGAGAAAAGGTGCTGCTCAGTAGAAATCAAGCATTTTCTGATGACTAGAATAGTGAAAGGAAAGAGAAGGGGGTTCTGAATGAGAACACTGAAGTCCAAATCCCAGGCCTGTGGTTAGCCAGTTCTGTGACTGTGGGCAAATTAGACCACTACTCTGAGCTTGTTTTCTCCTCTGTGAAATGGGCATGCACGTATCTGACAACTTCTTACTATCAACTACATGCCATGTTGTAAGGATGCCACACTCTACTCATGAGTGGAAAAGAAAGGGAGGGGAGTTTCTGCCAGTCCCCTCCTAGTGGGAGGAGAGGAAACAGCTAAGTAAAGGATGCATTTTGCAATGACAAGAACAAGGAGAGCACCGCTGAGGGCAGTGTGCAGTGTGGTTGGGCTGTGGTATGTGTGTGTGTTGGTAGTAGAGATCTTTACCTCCTAAGGTGTGAAGACTGAATGGAAAAGATGCATGAAAAACTCTCCAAATACAGTAAACAATAAATCACAGCCCTCTCCTGCCCATGCCAGCAATGCCAGGCTGTAGTGGGGCAGGGGTCCCCTGGCCCTTCAGTGTCCCATAGCTCTGCCATGTGCTGGGTGACCATGGGCAGGTCACTTCTCTCATCTTCAAACTGTCATACTGAAGGCTAAATGAGCCACTGTGTGCAATATGCTTACAGTAGCACTTAGAATGTGACCAGGGCTTCCCTTCTGATGGCTGTGAAACTAGAATGACCCATACCAGTCAGACAGCATGTGTGGAGCCAGCGTGGGGTGCAGGGACATTCTCTAATACACCAGCCTGACACCCAAAGGCCCCCAGGGAAGAAGGAGGGCCTTGCCCTGGCAAGGCTGGTTTTGTTGAACATCCAAGATTGGGCCTCTGGGGCATCTGAAAGCAGAGGCACAGTTCTTTACTTTCTTTCTTTCTTTTTTTAAATTAAATCATAGCTTTGTACATTAATGCAATCATGGGGTATAATGTGCTGGTTTTATATGCAATTTGAAATATTTTCATCAAACTGGTTAGCATAGCCTTTATGGTATTTTCTTAGTTATTATGTTAAGACATTTATATTCTACATTTAGTAAATTTCACATGTACCCTTGTAAGATCCACCATAGGTGTCATCCCACCAATTACCCTCTCTCCACCCATCCTTTCTCCTCCCCTCCCCTCACTGTCTCCTTTCCCCATATTCTTGGGCTATAATTGGGTCATAGCTTTTATATGAAAGCTATAAATTGGTTTCATAGTAGGGCTGAGTACATAAAATCCCAAAACCAGAGATGTTGGCGTGGATGTGGAGAAAAGGGAACATTTCTACACTGCTGGTGGGAATGCATACTAATACATTCCTTTTGGAAAGATGTTTGGAGAGCACTTAGGGATTTAAAAATAAACCTGCCATTCGATCTTATAATTCTACTACTAGGTATATATCCAGAAGACCAAAAATCACATTATAACAAAGATACTTGTACCAGAATGTTTGTTGCAGCCCAATTCATAATTGCTAAGTCATGGAAGAAGCCCAAGTGCCCATCCACGAATGGATTAATAAATTTTTGTATATGTACACCATGGAATATTATGCAGCCTTAAAGAAAGATAGAGACTTTACCTCTTTCATGTTTACATGGATGGAGCTAGAACATATTCTTCTTAGCAAAGTATCTCAAGAAAGAAAGAAAAAGAGGCACAGTTCTTGCGGTGGTTGGGTCTTGTTGGGAATGCTGCAAGGGTTATCTAATTAAGCACATCACACATAGGGGATTTGTCCCGCAGCTGGGTGATGATGAGGCGTGAACAAGTGGGAAAAGGCATTGGTGATCTAGCAAGGGCTCACTGAATAGGAATGCTGGTTTCTGTTTTGGATGGACTAAAACTGCCACCTGGATCCTTCTTAATCTCTATTAGCTACTGATTTGTGTAAAGTCAGTTTCAGTAACAGAGAACCAAGACAAGTGGCCCAGGGCAGGCATGCCAGGTCTCTGCTCCTAGCTCTAACATCTGCACCATGAGGCCTAAAAGGCGGCCTATGACCTTCAGATTTTTCCAGCTCTTCTGAAACCTCATGTATAAAAGGTTTTCTCCTTTTTGCCTAAACTCCCCTCTCTCCTGTCTACCCCTGAGCTCAGTGGAGAGCCAGCTAGAGTCTAAGGACCATGCAATACCCAAGTTTCTTCCACATATGCTTTCAATCCCTCGGAGGGAAAAACTGGTTTTCCTTTTCAAGTACAGAGTCCTTTGTACAGTCCATGATGACTGCATGTGGTTGGGGGAGCCGGGGATGGCTTCCAAGAGCCGAGAACAGTATCCAGTAAACAGCTAGCAACAACACAGAGACTTTGGTCCCCTTGTGACTGAGAAGAACTGAATTTTGCCATCACCCCTAATGAACTCAGAAGAGAACCATGAGTTACGAACCTATAGACGACAATGTGACGTGAACAACACCCTGACTGCAGCTTTGTGACAACTTGAGCAGAGGATCCAATTAAGCCCTGCCAGCTTGCTCCTCTACAGAAATATAGGACCATAAAAGGGTTTTGTGAGACTTTTTTACTCAGTGATAGATAACTAAGACAATGGGGGAAAATATCTCAACTTCATAAAGAGATATGACCTTTGAGATCCTTTAAAAGTTTTTTTGATATTGTTATGTTTTGTTGTCTTTTTAATCTTAGAGGGTGAAAGTAGACAGCTCTCATGACTAAGGACATTTCTTGGCAAAATGGACATTCAACTATATTCTTTCACAGAGAGACAGTATGATGGTGTAGATATTGAAGATTAAGTTCTCCAATAAGAGGGGAATTTTGCAAATGACACGCCAATCCCTATTTCATGTTCCATGGAATATGAGAAGTGAAGAAAGAGAAAACAAGAAAAGCCAGCAAATCTCATCAGTAATTGCAGAACCATTTTTAAACTCATGCTATGGGCTGTAAGTTTCTATACCAACACTTACTTAAGATGAACATACATAAATTTTAAGAGCAAATAATCATTGGACTCCATTTTCATCAGCTCCCTTTCATGTCTTACATTGCTTGGCTTCCAGCCTTCTATTTTTACATGCTATGTCCCAAATGTTAACTTTGCTTCCTTAATTAATGTAATTTCACATGCATACACTATTCCATTTCTCATTGTAATCCACTGAAACATGACTAAAGAACACAGATTCTGGATCATGAAACTTGGAGTCGATTGTGGATCTGCTTCTTAACAGGTGTGATCTTTTTAAAATAACTTAGCAACTCTGAGCTTCCATTTCCTGAACAGTAAGTAGCAGACTCAGTAATACCCAATTTGGGGGTCATGATTTTCAGATCAGATGATGCATTTCAAGCCTGATGAACTGGTGAGAGGCCAGCAAAGTCTGCATTTAACTTTCTTGTCTCTCAAGCCCACAAATACACTCAAAGAGGCCTAAAATCATTTCAGCCCAACAACTGCAGCTGGTCTGGTAGACTCAGGCCTCCTAGGAGCTTTGCACATTGAACCCCTAGTCCTGGTCATTACCGACAGAGGCTGGTGGCTTGCTCAGGCCACCCTGGTGAGGACGCTATTGGCCAATCTGACAGCCCCCATGTGGACAGAGGCAGCAGGCCCTTCTACTGTGTGCGGTGGCAGTCTCCAGCTCACTGGCCAGCAGCCTCTTGCATGCAGCAGGTTGGGTAAATTCAGTGGCCTTTCTAGATCCTCAAACAGCAGGCATGTGGCCTGGGTGAGAAGTCCTGTTACGGTCTGGAACTCACGCTGTCCATCCTCATCAATTGTGAATTGTTCTTTGTCCCTGGACCCTCCCACCCAGCCTTGGGCTCTGCTCAGCCACTGGAGCCAAGGGGCTCAGATAAGACAATGAACAGACCACTGTTCGTGATACATCAACTGTCCCAGTGGTCCCCACTGCTCCTGGCTGTGGGCCCAACATTCCACACATTCTTTCCTTTGCTCATCAGGCATCAGGTGTTTTCTGTTGATTTAGTCATCTTCCTCAGTCTGGGACAATAAATCTTCCCTTCTTATTGCTGATTCCTAAGGAGCACCTTCTTTTGCCCACTCAGTCAGAGAGGAGTTAGAAAACATGCAGCCTGTGCACCTTAATAATGCTTAAAAATATTTATTATGTACACATTTTTAATAAGCACATAATATAAGCTCAGCAATTTAGGGGAAACATCACAAATAGGAACTCATTTAATTCTTACAAGACATTAGAAGACTGGTACTATTCCTCTGTTATAAATGGGAAAAACCAAGGTGCAAAGAAGTTAGGTCCCTTGCCCATGGTCACACGGTGAACAAGAGGGGCCTGAATTCAAAGCCAGGTGTGCTGGTTCCTGAGTCCATACATTTAACTGTGGCACTGCATTGCCGATACTACCTGGTGAGCAGGTGAGCTCTTCTCACCTCAGAGGCTGGACAGGCAGGCAGCATTTCCACCTGGGGCCTGGTGAGGGTCAACGCAGCTTCCTTCACTAATAGATGTGTCTTCTGACCATGTTTACTATGTCACCTAGACACAGCATCACGTAATCACGTCCTCATGCTCAAGGTTCCACTCTCATTATCTGGAAAATTCCAAAACATTACCTTCATGCAAATAATTTTGGGGGAAGGTTATTTAAGTTGATTTTAATTTTCCTTTACTTTTGCAAAAGGCATTTACTTTCTTATGGCAGGTTTTTGTGGTGAGTTATTTGGAATGATCAGTCCAAGTCTGAATGGTGAGCTTACTCTTAACCCACATAGCGCCTGAAATATTGAAGCCCTGCACATCTCATAGGAAATTGAATGGCTATTCACAATCTTACTGCTCCTAGGGCTTATAGTTTGTCTATTATTTTTGATTGGGTTTATAATGATACCTTAGGGTTGCTGAAGTTCATGTTTGCTTTATTGTTAGTAATATTATTAGTATGTACTTCTATAGATGACAGTATTACTTTTTGAATTCATTTCTTTCTGTACTTATTTAAATAGTATGACGGAACTTCTACATATACATATCCATCTCCACAGTATAGTGCATCTCATTTCTAGCTGTCCTATTTCACAGGACTTCAAGCTATAGGATCGCTCAAATATGAGATGGGCAAAACATGTAATGAGTGTACTTTGTGAACACTTGATGTGTACTTGTTAATCAGCTGACTTACCAAAGTGTGAAATAATCGCTCCTTGAACATGTTGTAAAGGACACATCACATCACTTGTGATGGAGGAAGCAGGAAAGGTGTGTATATGGGGGCAGTTGAAATGGGTGTATTCAAGAGCTGCTAGAGCTCACAGGTGCTTGGGGAACTCCTCCTTTCCTCTGACTGTTTAAATTTGGATTCTTGGTTGACATTACAAACAATGGACCCCAGGCTCACCAACATCCTGGTTCAAAGTGCTGATGAGTCAGAAGAAAGCACCCAGCTGGGGTATTTTCAAGGAAAGCCCTTGATGTTAGGACTGAGTGGGCAGTATTCCCCTCCTCCATGGGGGAGGTTTCCTCCTGCTGGGGAAGGTGAAACTTCAGTTATAGGGTGCTGCTGGACAGTGTGGGGCTGCAGATTCAGCTAGGTTCCTCCCAGGGAGGAGGATGGGGTGCTTCTAAAGCCCCCCTGAGGCTAGTGGGGAACTTCTTGCTTGAATAAGGTCAAGGTGATTATGGGGTCACTCTTGCTGTGACAGACATTTACACAGGTGCCAGACATGGCCATAGTCTTGGCTCTCTTGTTGAGATCTCAGCTAGCATTTCCTGGCCATGGCAACAGATGGTTCTGTGAAGCCAGCTGGGGAAGAAAGGCCTCTTGATAATTAATGAGCTCGCTCTCTCACTCTCTCTCTCTCTCTCCCCACCCCCCCTCCCCACCTCTATCCCTCCATTCCTCCTTCTCATCTCTCTCTCTCTCTTTCCCCCTCTCTCCCTTTCAACCTTTCCCCCTCCCTCTCTCCCTCATGGGGAATTTGCATCCCTCACCCTGGATGTGATGGTGAGGGATGCAAATCCCAGCTGATGTGATGGTGTGCACTGACTTCTGGGTCACAGGTAGGTGGAGGGATAATGTGGGAAGAGGGTGTTGCCCTCCCAGTGCAGAATCCAGTCTCATTGTCGATGTACAAATATGCTTCCAAGTGCCAATTTCTAAGGCTCAGGTTTTCAAAAGCCAATTATGGATTCAGACAAGACATAGCTATCTTTTGGAAGGTTGGTACCTGTCCAGGTTGGTGGATTGCTCTGAGGACAGGCCTTCTCTGTTCAGGATGCATCTCAGCTCTTAGACCCAGTGGTTATAAGCGATTGGAGGCCATGGATGTGTCTGCAGGATAGCCACACTGTCCTGAGTGTCCCATTCTCAGATAGCTTGTTCTTGTATACATTTTCCCCTGTGTAGATAACAATTCTTCAAAGAGCTGGCTTTGTGACACAGCCCTTCCAGTGCTATTGAAGGCACACATCAACTAAGAGCTTGGCCTTACTTCTTATATATAATGCAGCCAAATTTCTTATCTTCCACTAATTTAAAAAGTATTGCAAATCTCTCAAATTTAAGAGAACACATAGTGGAAAGAGCATCTGACTGTTGGTCTTAAATCACCAGGACTTCTTACCTTTCCTTTTAGATTCCATTCTTTATCATTAATTACTTCCTCTTTGTTTTGATTTCAAACATTCTTCACAATCAGTTAATAGTTGATAATGAATTTGAAGAACATAATGAATCCACATCAAGGACAAGGTTATTTAATGTTTTCCAGATGGAGGCAACTGTCAGGAGAACTAAGAGAAGGGAGAGGCTGGGGGCCCGGAAACCCCACTACTCACATGGCAGGAGCCCTAGGTCTGGGCTCTGATTCCCAGCATCTGCACCAAACTACAGAATGAAGTCAGAATGAAGTGAATGGGCAGGAATGCTTGCAAAGTTCAACTACCCTGTTATCAAATTTTATTCAAATCACCTACCTAAAAATAATACTAAGCACTGTTACTATTTCACTGCTGAATCAACAGATGGGGTAAGTGCTTTTAGATGTGAAAAACCACACAAACAACCATTACCAGGTTGTTAATATCACAATACAAATTCCATCAACTTTAGTTTTCCAGTTCGCTTTTCCATAATAGATAATAAGCTGTCCTGAGTTTAAAATTCATTTCCAAACCAGAAGATTATGTGGAAAGACCATACGTTCCAGGTATGAACCATCTTAATTTAACTGCTTCTAATTTTGCAATATTATGGAGTTTATCTTTGTTTCAGGTTTTAAAAATGGCCATTTGAAAATTGATGGCCAACTACAAATATAATTTATTTTAAAGTATTTATGAATTGTGATTCATTCTTAAACTGTTTTTACTAGTTATCACATTTGTGAGCAAAACGAGAAGTTCGAAGACTCTGGCAACTCTCTGTAATTTAACAGCAGTCGTTGGGACCTTCATTTTCCTAATTTGCCAATGAAGTCAGAGGAGAGATAGAATAACAAACACGCACAGCTTTTGCCATAGGTAAACCCTGTGCTGTTTTCCTATCCTCAACTCCTGCTTGCTTTGAAAATCAGCGTCTCTCCTCACTGGGTGTTTAATCCTCTTTAGAGCCTCATTCTCTCTGGTTGCCCTGAATCTCCGAGAACAGAAGAAGGAATTGGCTGTGATCAGAACAGTTGGCAGGAGGAGCTTATTGGGCTTGTGATTCTGCTCAGGATTTCTATGGAGAGATAATAGTGGACTTCCAGGCCCTAAGTGGGTGGGAGAGAGATGTAGGTTCAGCCCTCCTCCCAGCAGTAGGCTAGCCCCAGGACTGGCCTTGCCGTGGAAGCTACTTGAAAGTTTATTGGGTCTTATCAGAAGCTTTGGTGGGAAGCATTAGACTTTAGGCCATAACTATTTCTCTGAGTGCTTCTTTTATTTCTAAAAAGTCAAAGTGCTTTTGAGTTCCTCTGGTGAAAGGCGCTCCAAGCCTTTCAAGGATACGCAGACTTATTGTCATTTGCTGGATGGAAGGCAGCTCCCTCCTAAGGAAAGCCCTAGTCAATAAGCCACTGCCTCACAGAGCTGCCTGGGCCCAGCAATTTGCACCCTGTCCTGTGTCACATGTCTCAGCTGCTCTTTCTATGCCCGCCATGTAATCTCTGAAAAAAATAGAAGGCTTTTTGTGTGCCTGGGGTGGGTGTGGGGACGGCCTTGCAAATCCTCTTGCATGGATGCAAAGCTGGACTGCAGTTGCCAGGGAGTTTTTTCAGCCTCTACGGAAATTAAGGAGCTCATGGAAGGAGCTTATTCCCCATTTATGGTGAGTTCAAGTGGGACAATGGGTCTGTGTGGCCAAGGATTAAGCAGCCCACCACAAAAGCATCAGGACTTTTTAATCTGAAAATCAGAATTGTGAATCCAGGGACCCCACCACCAGAGAGAGACAGGATGTCTGAATGGGTTTTTTTTTTTTCTTTTCTCATGATGGCGAATCTTCCCAGTATGCAAATACACTGTTAGCCTTCAGTGCAGGTTTTTTCAGAATGCAGGTTACATAATAACCTTCCCTCAGGACTCTGCAAGAAGTTGTGGATGCTACTGTCAGCTGCACCCTAGGCCTGCGTGATGCCACAGGGGAGAAAGGGGGCCTGGTTGGTCTGATGCGGGCCATCCGCTCAGGGTGGGGCCAGCCTCCATTCTCTCCAGGCACAGCCGGGCCTTTGAAGACTGTGACAGGAATTAATTTTACTCACTAGTGCTGTTCTGGACAGTTTCATGTTTTTCAATTCAAGGGGCTTGTATTCTGGAGCAGCCAACATATCAAAGTATAATTAGGAATAGTAATTATATATAGTGGATGTCTGATGTATATTCCAAAGCCAACTATAAATTCCTGCTAAAGACTTAGCTGGCTAGCATGCAGTCATCCCTGCTCCCTTTTGTGTGGAGGAGAGAGTAGTGTTGACTGTCAGGATGGCATTAAACCTTACCAGTGCCAAATACACCAGAGAGACATTCAGAGAGGGCTGAATATATTTTTTATTTCTCTTTATAAATTTAAGGGGTACAAGTGCAATTTTGTTACATGGATATAATGTATAGTGGCAAAGTCTGGACTTTCAGTGTGTCCAGCATCTGAATAACACCCATGTCCCCATGAAGTAACTTCTCATGACCCGCCCCACCTTCTGGCATCCCCGTGGTCCGCCTGCCACTCTGCCCACGGCACGTGTTACCTGGAGAAAGCGCGAGATTTGACTTCCGGTTTTCTGAGTTTCACTGAAGAGAATAGCCTGCCTCGAACCCATTTGGAAATAGCATTTGCTTTATGTGTCCTTCAGTGAGCGGGACGCGGCTGCATGTCTCTACGTGCCCTGGGGACGCGGAAGTCTCTGAGCCCATCTCCCTGGAGTTAGGGAAGTGGTGCCAACGAGACAGAAAGGAACCCTTTTGCCTGATTAGGAGCTTCGGAAGTTTGTTTTGAAGAATGTGTAGTGGCTGCTCCCTGCCTTAGGAATAGGAGGCTGCTGAAAAGGCCAAGGTGGCGTCTCAGCACCGCCCCTGAGGCTCAGAGCAACTGGCGCCTTGGCCGAGTCTTCTCACTGGGTGATGGCTGGCTCTGGACTCCTGGATTCACTGTAGGAATTATCACATAGCTTGTGCCCTCATGTCACCCCTCCACCCCACCCCCCGGTTCTGCTGTCATCCAGGGGCCTGCTGGAAGCTGACCCTTACCAAGAACAGCACAAAGCTGGACTGCCACCTTCTCGACTGTGACTGCCTCTGGAACCCCGCATAGTTCAGATTGCCATACTTATGTAAAGCCACCATTGTCCTGGGGATGATGACTGTCTCGTCCTGTCCAGAGGCACAAAGCCCTGGACATGGAATCCGACAACATCCACGGAAGAATGAGCAAGACGGATATAGCTGACTCCTTAAAGGAAACAAACTCGCATGATTTAAGTCACTTCCGGTGTGACAGAGGGGTTTGACTCTGACCTTCCTCCTTAAGTTTTGTTACTTTTCATTAGAATTTTGGGTCAAACGGATCGGTGGTAGCTATTTGTTTCTCAAATCACAGAACACTACAATTAAGTAATACCATTCTGTGCCTCCCCAAATAGGTTATTTTTGTTCAAATAAAAGGAAAACAGATGGTAAAAAACTTATCTAACTTATTATTCCAAGAGCTCTTTCAGCCTAGAAGCATTTATAACAAAAGCAAAGCTGCCCTCCCCTTCCCGCCCTTTCCTCTCTCTCCTCTTCTCTCCTTCTTTCCCTCCTCTGCACAGCTGCAGATGACCAATCAGGACAACTTCCCACTAAGCCCAGATGAAGGCTCAAAATTCTCATCATAGCATCTCAGGCAGCTATTTCCAATGTTTGGGGTTAGCCCAAGAAATGATAGATCCACTCTGATATTTTTAAGCAGTTGATTAATAAGGCTTACAAATCAGAAAATGTAAAAAATATTATGATCAAGATCTTCCTGCTGTCACATTCCCATCTACCCAGTTTCTTCCTCCTCCAAATTTGAACAAAATTAACAAATGACCACAATTATTGGTTTATTGCATATCCTGTCAGAGATTTTCTTCATGCATGTACAGGAAAATACAAATATTTATTTCCCCTATTCAAACTGTGGCTGTACTCTCTTTCCCTAGCATAACAGTATGGCTTAGAGACTTTTCCTATTGCTATGTACAGAGTCCTTATTCTTTCTGCAGCTGCATTGTATTAAGGGACTGTAGTATGTTCAATCAGTTCCCTATTAATAGACATGTGGGTTATTTGTACTCCTTTGCAGTTATGATGATGTATTAAATAACTTCATACGTATATTAATTCCTCTGTGTGACTGTGTGTGTGTGTATAGGGTTCATTCCTAGAAGTAAAATTTCTGAGTCAAAGAATAGAAGTACTGAAACTTTAGTAGGGATCTCCAGATAGTCAATAGTCACCCTCAGTTGTTTTACCTGTTTACAAATCTGCCAATTCTATGAGAAAACACCCATTTCCCCAAGGCCTGAACATAGTTGCTTTATTCAACTTTTTTGATTTTGGTAAACTGCTAGGTTAGAAATTGTATCTTAGTGGAATTTATTTAACATTTCTGTTATGCTTAAGATTCTTTTTTAATTTCCTTGTTTCTGTTATCTGTTTTTGAACTCATTAATGAACTGATGGACAATAGATAATGTGCTGCTTAGGAGAAGTGTGCTGTTTTGCAGTCACATCCCTACCTGCCTTGAGTTTAACAATAGGAGGACGTGCCCTGCTGTGTCTCCATCCACACTGGGGCACCGCTGTGGACTCAGAGAGAGCATGCATCTTCCTTGTGGTGGACGAAGGGATTAGACAATTAGGCTGGAGGCAGATTATGGAAGGTCTGGAGTGCCTGGGTAAGGAGTTTGGCCTCTGTTCCGCAGGTTGTGGACAACATGGCCTGTTACAGAATAGAAAATCTTCATCTGAAGTACCCCCAACTGTTAGTGCTGTGTACTCTGCTGTGTGCCCTCAGCAAAATATACAGGCTCATATTTGGAAGCATCACATGATAAAAAGTCAGTTACTAAAAGTAACATTAATGTCAAGAACCCTGGAGAACTGCACGTTAGCTATCTGATTTATTGTAGTTGATAGCACTGTGGTCCCAGGTCAGGTTTGAGCCATCTTCCCAGCCCTGGGTTTGGTCCCAGGTTGCAGGTCCTGCCTCACACTCCAAAATGATCTGAAAGATTTTGCTTTCTAGAATCGTGAGTGGAGAGCGGGCAGGTGGAATAAGCTTCCACCCTCAACTGAGACCAGTTAAGAGAGCGGAGAGATTGACCCTATGGCTTACTTCTTCCCACAACTGATTCACTAGATTAGTAGAAAAAAGAAAGAGGAGAAAGAGAGAGAAGTTATACCAATGGAAGCATAAAAAAATTTAGAGATATCCACATGCCAAGGAATTAGAAAATCCTGATATCACGACTTTCATTTCCTGGTCATTTGTACATAATGTGAAATTCAAAATTCATTGATATTTCCTATTTTCACAGATACTCAGACCATGTCACCACGAAAAGAAATGGGGGTCCTTTCATACATAGTGACACGTTGCTTAACCATGGAGATACATTCTGAGAACTGTGTCTTAGTGGCTCCGTGTGTGAACACGAGAGAGTAAACCTCAATGCACCTGCTGCACACCCACACGACATGGTGCAGCCTGTCTCCACAGGCTACGCACCTGTGTGCTGCTGTACTGGATACTGCATGCAATCACAACATGGTAGTGAGTATTTGTATATCTAAACACATCTAAACATTAAAAAGGTACAGTGAAAACCACTATTATAATCCTGTGGGACCATATATTGCAGCACTGTCTTGTTGACTGGCACGTCATGATGTGGTGCATGACTGCATTTCAGACCTAAGTGTAGATCACATTTGCAATGGCTGTTCGAGTCTTTTCTGTGTTCCGTGCCTGTGGGCTTGGGCTGTTCGTTACCATGAGCAGCCCAAGCCTGCAAATGCATGCTGATGCCTTGCTATGAGCAGGGGTAGGGAAACGCAGGGGGTTCTTTAGTATTTTTGAATCCACATATTCATTTGTTCGGCCTCTGACAAAAGTGGGGGAAATCCTCTGTACCCTGTTTCAGGGGATTACGTGTGAAATCATTTTATGAACTTGACTTTTTATGTAAAATATCAGCTTTGTGTCATTTATTCCAGTAGTGAAAATGAATGTCTTTCATTTACTAAGAGTTTAGGATCACAGAAGTGGATTTTATTTACCCAAATTATAGGAAGAAATATGCAGAGATGTCCAGGACACTTAGATTATTCTGATTTATGTTTGAACATCCTGATGTGTGTGAACAGGTGAGTCTGTGTGTATGTGTTTGTCTTAAGACCCACAGAGCAGAGAGCTGGTGCTCGGTGGCTCTCCATCCCAGGGCTCCGTCTCTAACTGGCTTTTGTTATTACCCTCTTTTTCCCTAAGAAGACAGATGGGCTCCACTTTCACCCTTTGCCTGAGATCTTTATACTGAATCTCAGCAATTTTCAGAGCTCCAAGTCCTCTTGGCTTTCACAGTTGATGGTGAGGACTCCCTGAGTGGATGAGTCTGTGAGAAATTGGCCTTCAATATTAAAATAATGAATAGGCTTTAATGTGATTCTTAAAAGCCATTCAACCAGGAAAAGTTGGCCATGATGCAAGAAGCAGTTTTCAGTGAATTCTCATTTACATGTAGTTTTCTAACCACATTTCCTTAGGGACACAGAAATCTAGTGGCTTGTTTAACAATTGAATTTAAACAATTGAATTACAAATTATTCCCTTCTTGATTTTAAGTACTTTGTATCAACGAAATACCAATCTTTGTATGCCTTACAATTCTTTTCCAGGGCATGATCTCAATTGTCAGATGAAAATGACGTCAGGTGTGGGCTGTTCTGTCACAGTGCACTCTTTACAGCTTGGTAATCATGGTCATCTCAGCATACCACGCATATGTTAGCTCATAAAATGTGGAAAACACAGCCAATGTGTCCCTCTATCATCATGTAGTCCTACAGACTATTGAAAATACTTTTTCAGAAGTCCAGACAATCTCATTGAGTTTCCCAAGGTGCCATAGCAGCCTCCTGTGTAGGGTTCAGGCACCCCACCTGCTGTGTGTTTTACACCTAGGAGGGTAGAAACCCTGATTCCGCACTTTTGTTGCCTATATTTAGTTCCCATTCAGCACAGGACTCTTTTTTTGCACAATACATTGTTTTATTAGCATCCAGAGCAGTCAAAGGGCAAAATTATGCCCATTTTTAGATGAGAATCTCCTGAGATCCCTGTTCCTGTGGAGCCTGAAGCTGCCTCACTCTGCAGTGCATGGGTGACCATCTGCTATTATCCTAAAGGTCTTTCTTCTTTCCTTTATTTCTTTTCTTTTCTTCTTCTTCTTTTTTTTTTAAAATTAAATCATAGCTGTGAGTTTCCTTTATTTTTTAAAGGAAAAACATACACAAACATCCAAATACTCACTATAAATGACAAAAACTTTAACAAGTGGTCATTTTATTGTTCTCAATTTATTAAAATGAAATATGTAGAAGATAGAGTTTGCCTCCATATTTGACATCCATCTGCAAACATGTTCACTGCCTCTTCAGAGAACCATAGTTACGAATTTATAAATTTGACGTGCGTCCCTCTGGTTTGTATGTTTGTATGTTGTGATTATATTTATATCTCAATAAATAATATTTAGGAGTATTCTCTGTGTTTTTAGATTATATGTGAATAGTAGCATCCTGGAAACACCCTGCATTGTATTTTTGAAATTAGTTTATTTTCATTCATATAATCAATATGCACCTGAGTTTTAAAATTTAATCTATATCTTTTAATGTGAGTTAAATATAAATTATTTTATACTTAATGTGACTACTGGACATATTTGCACTTATTTCTGCAACTGTATAATAAAGAAATAATACAGCAGGATCATTTGATGGAATAATATTTCTTGAATATGTGGGACTTAAAGAAATGAGAAATGCACAAGCTTAAAGTACCAACTGCTGCTCATTTTGGAAGCTTTTTCAAGAACTATTGGTGAATTGTTCTTTTCCAATGTAAACATTTAGTGCTGTGCATTTTCTTCTCAGCACTACTCCAGCTATATCCCACACATTTGGGGATGTTGTATTTTTGTTTTTATTCAGCTCAATGTATTATTTGAAAATTTTTCCTTGGGACTTACTCTTCAACCCATGAATCATTTAGAAATGTGTTGTTTAGTTTGTAAGTTCTTGAAGATATTCCTTTTTTTTTTTTTTGTCATTTCTTTCCAGATTGATTCCATCAGAGAGCAGTCTGTATGATTTCACCTCTATTGTTTATCTTGGCATTTTGGTCTGTTTTGTACTGTTACAACAAAATGCCTCAGACTGAGTAGTCTGCAATAAACAGAAATTTACTTCCTCACAATTCCAAGAAGAAGGGACTGGCACCTGACAAAGGCTTTCTTGTTGCATCTTAACATGATAGAAAGCATCACCCGACAGAAGGGCAAAGAGAGAACAAGAGAGAGGAAAAGGGGGCTAACTTCATACTTTTATAAGAAACCCACTCCTGTGCCAATAGCATTAATCCATTTATGAGAAAAGTGCCCTCATCACCCATATGCCTCCCGTTAGGACCCATGTCAAACCACCACTGCATTGGCAATTAAGTCCATTCCAAGCACATGGACTTTGGGGAACACATTCAAATCATAGCTTTTAGTAAATGTTTTGGGAACATTTGAAAAGAATATGCATATACCTTATCTCTTTGCGTAGATTCTTAGTGATTCCTTTAAATATTATACATAGTACATATATAACTCATTACAGTTTATTTATGTTGACATTTTACTAACATGATTGAAGTGTAAAAACCTTACTTCCTTTTAAGTACATTAGCTCCACTATAATATAATTGACTTAAATGTATAAGAAATAAAGAAGAAACAAATGGAAATTCTAGAACTGAAATCTTCTTTCTCTTCTTTTTTCTACTCTCATGACACAACTATTAGATCTTTTATGATAGTAGCACAGATGCTCGAGGCTGTGTTCATTTTGTTCTTTCAAAACAAATGTTTTTCTCTATTCATGGAACTGAGTACTTTGTGGTGGTCTGTCTGTAAGTTTTCTGGTTCTTTCATTTCATTTCTCCTTTTCATCCTTCTGCTGAACTCCTTTGTAAAGATTTTTCACTTCAGTTATATATATCAGTTCTAAAATTTCCATTTGTTTCTTCTTTATTTCTGTATGTTTCTTACATTTCTTTGTAGATGTTTTGTATTTTTTGTTTCAAACATGTTCATAATTGCCCATTGAAGCATTTTTAAATGATGACTGCTATAAAATCCTTATTAGATAATTTCAGGGTCATCTCAGTATTGGTATCTGTTAATTGCCTTTTTTTCATTCAAGTTGAGCTTTTCATGGCTTCTCATATAAGGAATGATTTTCAGTTGTATCCTGAACATTTCGGGTATGATGTTGTAAGATTCTCAATCATATTTACATCTTCTGTTATAGCAAGTGTGTGTTTATAAATATATATTTGAATAATATTAATTATTTCATACTATTATTGTCACTCATTTTATTTCTACATATGTTATAAGCTCCACAACACATTGTTGATATTTTCATTTGATATTGTTATATTTTAAAGTTATTAAAGATAAGGAAAATTTCTATTTTGTTTAACTTTTTATTATTTCTATCACATTTTCTGTGTACATGAAAATTTTTTTGCTGTCTTTTTCTTTCTAAAAAAAGCTTTCTTCAATTTTTTTTTTATTGTTGGGGATTCATTGAGGGTACAAGAAACCAGGTTACACTGATTGCCATTCACAATGGCAACATTACCTATAAAGCATGAAGAATGAACAAATAATGAATAAAAGCTATTTAGAAAAAATGTAAAAACTTAATCCAACTTTGTAAAACAGAATCTGAATAAATAGAGAATTAATTATGTTCTTGGATTGACTAATTTTTGGAAGATATTCATTCTCTCAACATTGTTCCATAATTTCAAAATATCAAATTCCAGATACATTTTTAAGGCACTTCTTAAATTTATTCCAAAATGTATCAGATATAACGTTCTAATATTTAATATCTATGAAGAATTGACTCAGCTTTAGAAAAGATTAATGTGGAGTGGGATCTAGATTCTATGTGGTGTGAGCTATTAAGAAAAGCTTCGAAGACACAGTAATATGGCTCTAGTCAAGGTCAGACAGGCCAATGGATGGCATAGGGGATTGAGGGCAAAGACATCAGGAAGATGGGACCAGGTGTCCTCCACAAGATAGAGCCTTCCGGTCCCCAACTTATATAGCTGTATCAGCACCATGATTAGCATCTCATACTGCAGAATGCCACCTGTTGTCCAGGCAATATATGGCTGTATATATATATGTATATGTATATATGTGTGTGTGTATATATGTATGTATATATGTGTGTATATATGTATATGTGTGTGTATATATATGTATATGTGTGTGTATATATGTATATGTGTGTATATATGTATATGTGTGTGTATATGTATATATGTGTGTATATATGTATATGTGTGTGTATATATGTATATGTGTATATGTGTGTGTATATATGTATATATGTGTGTATATATGATATGTGTATATGTGTGTGTATATGTATATATGTGTGTATGTGCATACATATATGTATATACATTTCTTTTCATTTTTGTCTCAACTTTTTAACCCTAGATCTTATCTTTTCTTTTCTTTTCCTTTCTTCTCTTTTGTATTTATAATTTTTCATTGTTTATTTCTTCAATAGAAAGGGCTCCATTTTTGCTATATTTTTTCTGCTCCTATCATTCTTTTTTCCCAATTTTCTTCCTTAACGTTTTTTGTTTGTTTTGTTGTATTTTATTATTCCATTTTTACTTTCTTAAATGAGGGCTCCACTTTTGCTATGGTTTTTCTACATGTTTTATTCTTTCTTTACTTTCAATTTTTCTCTTTTTCTCTCCCTTCTTGTAAAGATTTTTCTACTTTTCTTATCTTTTCCACATAATTTCTCAAATAACAACTAAGGCATATGCCCCTTTTTAATATATTATATAATTTTATTTTTAATTTTCTTTATGTACTTTTATTATTATTATTTTATCTTTATTTCTGACATGTTTTATTATTTGTCAATCTGTATTCCATTTTATGGGACAGATCTGCATTCTGAGACCTCAGCTGGGGTGCCTGGCTCAAGGAGACATTGATCCCCTGGTCTAGGGGGTCCTTCTAGTTTTGGCCTTTGGAAGGTAACTATTGGTAGGTCCCTACCGCAACATACTGCTGTTTCTTTTCTTTTCTTTTCTTTTCTTTTTTAAATCTTCTCTATTTTGTGGAGATTGGGTCTTGTCTTTGCTGAGGCTGATAAGGAGCTCCTGAGTTTGAAAGACCTATTCATCCTAGCTCCTCAGAGGGCAGGAATTATGGGTGTGGGTCAAAGCACCCTTCTGAACACCATGATTATGCCTCTCTTTCTTTCTATTTTTCTCTTCTTTTAGTCAATCTTTAATTTTTACTACTGCTCCTTTTTCTTTTCTCTTTCACTACCTTTTATCCTGTCTTGCTTTTGACCCTTCTCTTCCTTTTGGTCCTATACTAAAAGGACACTTCAACACTTAAGTACAGAGACAAGGTAATTTGAAGAGAAGGAGGAAATGAAAGAAAAAACCAGGGGAAGAAAGCAGACAAGAAGAATACACATATGAGGAGGAACCAACAGAAAAATCCTGGCAACATGGAAAAATAGAGTAGACCAACCCCTCCAAGGGATCATGAAGTAGCTACCACAGAGAATTCCACCTATAAAGAAGTGATAGAAATGATAGAAAGGGAATTTAACATATGAATGATAAAAACAATGAAGGAAATTGCTGAGAGAGTGGAAAATAACCAAAATAAAATCCAAAATCAGAATCAAATAAGGGATGAAAGAGGTGAAGAATATAGAAAGGATATGGTGGAGTTTAGGGAATTGAAGGAGTCAATCAGGGAACTTACAAATACAGTAGAAAGTACCAATAACGTATTATACCACAGAGAAGAAAGAATCTCAAAGCTAGAGGAAAAGCTCTTCAGCTAACACTGGCAGTTAATGAGGTAGAAAAGGAGAGAGAGAAACCAGAACATTCACTCAGAGAATTATAGGACTTCATGAAGTGTTCAAACATATATTATAGGTATGAGGAATGCAAGCCCCTCTGGAGGACATCATAAATGAAAGTTTCCCAAGTATCATCAAAGAGTCCAACACACTCATTTCATTTTATTTATTTATTTGTTTATTATTAAATCATAAACACATAGATCATGTATACATGAATGCATTTATAGGGTACAATTTGTTGATTTCATATAGAATTAGGAATACATCACACTGGTTAATATATACCTCATTTCATTTACTTAGTTACTGTGTTAAGACATTCACACT
Organism: Galagoides demidoff; assembly: GCA_963574575.1. NCBI lineage: Eukaryota > Metazoa > Chordata > Mammalia > Primates > Galagidae > Galagoides > Galagoides demidoff. The sequence continues at coordinate 1,694 of CAUYQV010114106.1, read as the reverse complement.
GTATACTAATAGATCTGACATATACCTTTGCATTATGCACCATATGTGTGATCCCACCATTAACCCTCCCTTGATCTGACCTCTCCTCTCCCTCCCCATACACCCCACTCCCTCTTGATTCTTGGGACATAGTTGTGATCTATTCTTCATGTGAAAGTGTGAGTGATTATAAATTAGTTTCATAATAGTACTGAGTACATTGGATATTTTTTCTTCCATTCTTAAGATACTTTACTAAGTAGGATATGTTCCAGCTCCATCCATGTAAATGTAAAAGAGGTAAAGTCTCCATGTTTTTTAAGGCTGCATAATATTCCATGCTATACATATACCACAATTTATTAACCCAGTCATGGGTCGATGGGCACTTGGGATTCTTCCATGACTTGGCTATTATGAATTGAGCTGCAATGAACAATCTGGTGCAAATATCTTTGTTATAAAGTGATTTTTGTCCTTTTGGATATACACCTAGTAGAGGAATTGCAGGAGCAAATGCCAGGTGTACTTTTAGATCCCTGAGTATTCTCCATACCTTTTTCCAAAAGGGACATATTAGCTTGCACTCCCACCAGCAGTGCAGAAGTGTTCCCTTTTCTCCACATCCATGCCAACATTTGTAGTTTTGGGATTTTGTTATGTGAGCCACTCTTATGGGAGTTAGATGATATCTCAAAGTGGTTTTGATTTGCATTTCTCTGATGATTAAAGATGATGAACATTTTTTCATGTGTCTGTAGGTCATGTACCTATCTTCTTCAGAGAAGCTTCTGTTCAAGTCCCTTGCCCATGATGAAATGGAATTACTTGTTCTTTTCTTATTAATAAGTTTGAGTTCTCTGTGGATTCTGGTTATCAAATCTTTGTCAGAAGCATAACCTGCAAATATCCTCTCCCATTCTGAGGGCTGTCTGCTTGCTTTACATACTGTGTTCTTGGCTGTGCAGAAGCTTTTTAGTTTGATCAGATACAAGTAATGTATTTTTGGTGTTTTCCCAGTGGGGTCCTCCTCATAAAACATTCTCCCAGGCCAATTTCTTCAAGTGTTTCTCCTGCACTCCCGCCAATAATCTTTACAGTTTCATGTCTTAAGTTTAAATCTTTTATCCAGTGAGAGTCTATAGGCAAAACGCCTATATGCTTCTGGCCAAAAAAGCCATTTGAGAGAGAGCAGTGAAAAGACTTTGTGCAGGGATACTTGTGAGAAACTGAGGCAGAATCCCATATGGCCAGGTTGGTTGCGGGCCTAAAAACCCCCTGACCTAAGGTCGGCCTGGTTGGTTGCGGGCATAAAAACCTCCTGAATTAAGGCCCACATGGGAGCAGAGGTTTGCACACAAATTTCTGTATGCTCTAGAAGTTTCTTAATTATGCCTCATTTTTAAGATCGAAGTAACAGCCTCCAAATAGCAAGGTCAGTAGGAAGGAGCTACCTACAAGATGTTTAAATGGATTAATGAAGTCATTGATGTTCAATGTGCATGTGCAGAGGGAAGTCATTGATGTCCAGAGCTAATGTGCAGAGGGATTGTAATGAATGTTAATGAGGTCATTCCTGTATAGTGCACATGCACAAAACTGATTTTATAAACCAACACTAAATAAAGGAAGCTTGCCATTTTGCCTGAGTGAGCAGATGGTCACCTTTATTTAAAACACAATTTCAATAAGTGTGCTTATTCTTTGTGACATCA
>CAUYQV010114097.1:0-23415 GCA_963574575.1 Galagoides demidoff | reverse complement strand
TTTTTTTGGAGACAGAGCCTCAAGCTATCCCCCTGAATAGAGTGCCATGGCATCACAGCTCATAGCAACCTCCAACTCCTGGGCTCAAGCGAGTCTCCTGTCTCAGCCTCCCAAGTAGCTGGGACTACAAGCGCCCGCCACAAAGCCCAGCCATTTTTTTTTTTTTTTTTTGGTTGCAGCCATTATTGTTGTTTGGCAGGCTCAGGCTAGGGATTCGAAGCCGCCACCTTAGGTGTACGTGGCTGGCGCCTTAGCTGCTTGAGCCACAGGCGCTGAGCCACACACTCTTTTTAATGAAAGGATTTGTTATGTAAAATTGGTACTTAGAAAAAAGGCCATACTTAAAGACCAGGAAGACCACAGTTCCTTAAAGCTGCAGGTTCCTCCCCCAACAGCTGAAAAAATTGAGACCACAGAAGTCATGTATGTTCTTCCTTCTTTTAGTAAAACTATTAAAAGGTCGCTAAAATGAACCTGTACCCAGTATGAATGTTTCATTAATGTTGCTTATATACTCATATATGCATGATTTATCAGCTACATACATATTTTTATTTTTTTGAGACAGAGTCTCACTATGTCATCCTGGGTAGAGTGCTATGGCATCACAGTTCACAGCAACTTCAAACTCTTGGGCTTAAGTGATTCTCTTGCCTCAGTCTCCCAAGAAGCTGGTACTATAGGCTCCTTCCACAATGCCCAGCTATTTGTTGAAGTTGTCATTATTGTTTAGCAGGCCTGGCCAGGTTCAAACCCGCCAGCCTCAGTGTATGTGGCTGGCACCTTAACCACTGAGCAACAGATACCAAGTCTACATATGTATTTTTAGTATTTTCTCTAGTAATTTAGTTCAAATTTTACAAGTACATTCACTGTATTTAGGTTCTTTTGCTTATAATGGATTTTTTTATTTCTAATTAAGAAAGTTGGTTAAAAACAAAAACAGAAGGAACATCAAGACATAACCCATATATGTCTATTCAATCAGTTTTAGAGGTATGATTTCACTATACCCAGAGCCCCCCAGATGAGGGCAGAGGGCACAGAAGTAGAGGGGGGGAGGTGGAGGCACAAGCTCTGCCCCTGGCTCCTAGACCCAACCAGTACCAGTCTGTGGCTCAGGGTTTGGGGACTGCAGACCTAAGCCAAAACTTTCTGGGGGGCTTACACTCACATGTAGTCATATAATTTAAGTAATTCTACATATTACTGCCCTTTGGATAAAGGTCAAAAGCTAAAAAAAATTTATAATATTGAAAATTAGGTTGTAGCAAGACTCTGTTAGTTTAATTCACATCATTTATTATGTATTACTTAATATGTATTTAACACTTATTGAGCAGAAATATATAAGTTAAATAAAAAACACATTTTAATACCTATTATCTCTAGACCTTTTTTCTATGACATCTTAAAATTTTCTTTTAAACAATGTTTATTATCAGCCAATCAAAATTGCCTGGTTGATAGTCAAAAGGGACAAAGACACATGGAAAAAAAATAATTAAAATATAATTTAAAAGTGCTATGGTAGATCTATACTCTTAAAACATCTATGTGATGTGCAACAGAAAAAATTGGAAATGATTCATTCTCCCTGGGAAAACCTTGGAAGTCCTTTTAGGGGAGGTGATGTTGAGCCAGGCTTTATAGAACATGGAGGAAGCTATCAGATAAAGGAAAGTGAGAAGAGGAAATAAAACTCAAAGCCTAACAAAAAATTCATAATTTTACAGAGAAGTGAAATGACCAGCAAGTATCAGGACTATCCAATGACCTTGTGACGACAGCAGGGACGTGTAGAGAAGGGACTTACTGACATCATTCTCCAAAGAGAGATTTGCGTCAGATTATGAAGGCTTTTTTGCATCATGATAAAGAGTTTTAACTTCAGCTTATTGGTAATGGGAAGTAATTTCTAAGGAGAGTAATAGAATTTGATTTATACAATTAGAAAAATAATCATTTGGAATAATGAAGGGTCTGAAGGTAGAAAAGCAGCAACTGGCTATTTAAGTAGGTCAAGTGGAATGAGGAGAGCAGTGCCAGAGATACCAAACAGATGGAAAGGCACTTTAAAAACCTAGGAGGTCATAGCATTTGTGAGACGCAACAGCAATTATTTGAAAATTGAAATGTAAAAATGCAACAATTAATTTATTTGATTTTTATTCAATTGCTTAAAATTAATCAGGTATATTTTGTCATGACAGGAGAAGCTACGTGGGCCATATCAAGCCTTCCTCGATATTTTGTTCCTGGTGATTCTATTAAGTATTTTGAAAGAGATATATTCGAAGCAGACAAATGATCCCATATGTGCACTCTAATTTCCCCAGATTCTCCTACTAAAACCATGGGGAAGACAGATTATTTCCCAATTCTGATATCATCTCCAACCCAGCAGAACACTTAAGGGCTTCAAACTCTTGTCCCTCTCCATCTCCTCACTCAGCCTTAGCAGAGATGAACAGAGTTGCCCCAAATTTAGATAGTTTGGAAGGTGTGCCTGTTGAAGTCCTATGAGAAACGATGCAAGATTGAATTACATACACAAGAGAGGGGGAAATGCCTGTGTACATGTGACAGATGAAGGGAAGGGAGCCGGGGAAGGAGTGAGGGAACCTTCATAATGTGGCACACGTCTGACACTTGATGAGTAGAACTGGCTGAGATAGTTGCCAAAGAGAAGTTTGACAAGGTCAATGTGAGAGGTCACTGCATGGCTGACCATTATAAGAGTCTGCAGGAGTAGTCCAGCACGGGTCCCCAGGCTAGTCTCAGTCACTCATGGGGAGTACCCCACAGGCAGCCCAGCGTCAGAGCTGGATCCAGAGGGGCAGAAGCAGTGGTAGTTAGTCCATCACATTCCCTGCTACATATGATGTAGGCAGTGCGTTTTCATGGCTGCCCAAGGAGAAACTGGGCATATATTATCTAGCTCCAGACCCACTCCCTTCAAAAAATTATGGTTTCTTACTGCTTCAGGTCAAGACACACGATTTATCCTCTGATGGGTAAAGAGGGCCATTTTTTTTTAATTAAATCATAGCTGTGTACATTAATGCAGTCATGGGGTACAATGTGCTGGTTTTATATACACTTTGAAATATTTTCATCAAACTGCCTAATTTAGCCTTCACAGCATTTTCTTAGTTATTGTGTTGAGACATTTATATTCTACACCTAGTAGAGGTGGAGTGAGTTATGATGATGCTACTATACTCCAGCCAGGGTAATACAGTAAGATTCTGTCTCCAAAATAAATAAATAAATAAAATAATTCTAAACTTTGAAAAATAGCAGCAGTGTCTCAATGCCATAACCTGGGAGAGAAGAAAGTTCACACAGCTGAGTCTTCCCCCTATACACATAATGCCAAAACTGGATTCTATAATGAATTCTGGATAACTGGCATAAGCTGGCTGGCATTATGAAAGACTAAGACTATATTCTCAGTCTGAGTTCCTTCACTCAGATACCACTGAGCCTGCACTGTGCAATAATAGTTCATAAGACTAGTTTTTTGGAACATTATTTGCCTTGTACAGCTATTTTTCTAAGGACTAGAGACTGCTTGCTCATTTCAGAATTTGTTGGGCTGGTTATGTCCTGTTCATCATTTGGACTCTTGAAGAGTATAGCTCACAAATCATTTGGCATTAAGCTAACACAATTTCTGAGGCCCTGAAGGATCTACAGCCATTTCAGAGACAGACCAAGCTGAAGCTTTTAAAAGAAATCCAACTCTACCAAGCATTCATAATCCCTCTAGCTGAGACTGAGCAGGACATTAAGGATTTTTTTTTTTTTTTTTGCATTTTACAACATGGGCAAGGGGATTTGATTTTGAACTTCATTTTCTTCATGATTTTCCATAAATTTAAATTTATGAGCTTTTTTTTTTTTTTCTGCTTGCTCCAGATCCACTTTCTATCCTACTTTGTACCCCCGAGGCTGCACAGCCTCCTCTGCTTCTCCCTGAATTAAGCCCATGGAAAGTGCCAAGAGGACAAGGGGAAAAGCAGGTTAGGGCATTTTTTCCCTTGGTTCCTTATCTGCTGGGTTACTACGAGGTGGTGGCACCTTCCTCCATTTAACTGCTTTATTCAGATCATGAGTTTTCCCCACCCCTTGCCTCTCCAGGCCTAGGGTGGCGACACGCACAGTCTATTGACAAACCCAAAGTATAACACATCCTTGTTAGTTTCCCTATACTGTGTCTACACCAGTATAACCAGCCCCTTTATTAAAGGGTTCTCAATTGCCCAGTTTGAATGTGCCATCTGCTTCCTGGTAGAACCTAGTGGATACAACCTGAAAGGGTTGAATTAAGTTTAAAACTTTACCTTCCCCCTGAAAAGCTGATAATAGGAAGGGGAGGGTACTTTATGACTTGTAATGTGTTCCCTTTGAAGAACTTCTGAGAGGACACTTTGGATATGTCTTTGGACATATTGGAGATGTTAAGTAGCATATAAGTAAATTTCATTTAGCCGGAGTACATGGTGACCCTGGAAGTTAATTTAATTGTATATTGTAACGACCTATTTCAGACCCTTCTGTACGCAAAATCTAGAGGGTCTAGTACTGGCAGAACAGCTCAATGAAGTAAGGGAAGGGTTATCCTGAAGGGACTATGAACCCCCTGGCCTGGTGGTCATATCTTTGGTTGACCAAAGATCTAATAGTTAAACCAAATGGATTAAGATACCAAAAACCTAGGAAGTTTCAGTGATGACAGATGTTTACTACCTACTCTTAATATTTCCATTCAGACAAAGGGTGACTTATTAGTGAAACATCCCTGGCTACTCTCCACCCCCTTATTAATCTATTCCTTGAGTAATTTGCATAACAGGTAAGACTAGAAGGAGAAACAGGTATGCAAAACCCTGTCTGATCTTTCCATTCTCTAGGAAGGCCCTACTTACCTAAGACAAAAAGACAGTCTGCTCAGTTCCAGCCTTAGACTCCTGCCCTTTGCTTTAAGATAAGTTTGTGGACAGACAGAAGGAATCATAGCTTATTCCAGACAGCTAGGATTTGGTGGGAAAATTTGTCTAATACCAAAATTCAATATTAAAAAACAAACACAAAATCGTAGCTTGTGTACAATGATGGTAAGATTAGAAATTCCATCTGCTTTGTTCCTTGGGAAAAAGAGGTAATAGTTAATCTAATAATCCCCAACACATATCAATTCAAAAATCTTTTAGGTCAAATTTCATATTTTCTAATATAATGTTCTTAATAAAAGATAAAATAAATACTATCGACCTATCACCAAAGATTAAGATGTGATTTAATTAACTTCCTTCAAAAACCAGAAATTATGATGCTCATCAAAAATGCTGAGTATTAAAATTATATAGCAATCCGTGAAATTATTAAAGATAGTAGATCTGTTACTATTTGGAAGATTTCAATAAATTTAACTAAAATGGGTATGGACCTTTTAAAAGCTAATAAACCATAACAAGTAGAAAATGTTTTATTCGAGCTCCCTTTCTAGACGCTTTCATCATTTTCTGTCTCCTCTCCTGTGTCTGGTAATACATCCCTGTGGTTAACCAGAAGCACTGATAAGGGAGTCTGGTAAAACAGCTGCTGACATCAGGTCAGCATAAATGATAGAAGGAAACATTGCTCTCATAAAAGAGTAGACCCTTCTTGTTTGGGGTCGTGTTTGATATCCAACGGGGCACACACAGAAAGTATTGGTTGGCAAAGATATATCATTAAGTGAAAGCTATTTAGAGTTGAAAGAGGAAAATTTATATTTGAGAAAATTACTTTTATATTAAACGATTGAAGAGTTGCTGGAATAGGCCACTGAAGTTCTACTGAAAGATATTTTCAGTGGAAGGTAACACTGAGAGTATGGGGGAGATTTCTTAACACAAATCATCACAGTGATGATGTTGTGACAAATAACTCTTGTAGATGTCACTTCCCAATCAAGCTCTTTTTTCTTTTTTTGGAGACATAGTCTCACTTTGTCACCCTCAGTAGAGTGCTGTGCTGTCACAGCTCACAGCCCTCCAACTCCTGGGCTTAGGTGATTCTCTTGCCTCAGCCTCCTGAGTAGCTAGGACTATAGTTTGGGCTGCTCTATGCTGGAGGCCGAGAATAAAAGACCAGCTTGTCCCAGGAAGGAAGTTATTTTCTAACACAAGCAGCGTGGGCCAGAAGAACGCCCTGAGCAGATCAGTATGTTACATGGCCCTGGTAAGGGAACCCTGAGGTTCGTGGTAATTTGTTCTACATGTGAACTGCTGTCCAAACATGAAGAGGCACTACCGGAGGGAGGAATAGGCATTTCACAACCTGGGTGTTTTGTATCGCCTTTCCACTTCATGCTCATCAACCATAAGAGCACACAGTTTCTTTGTCAGGGAACTTGCTAGGAAAAGAAAAATACTTGCTACCAAAGACAAACAATCTAGTTGAAGATACAGACAATATTTATGAAAAGGTAAATAACATAATACAGGATCAGGTACAAGGTAATGATGAATAAAGCTAAATACCCAGTTTTAGGAAAATATAGTGATGTCAGGCTCTTATGATTATATTATCAAGGACACAGAATCAGGCCATCCTTAGAGACTGGAATAGAGTTTCCCCAGAAAAGAGCTTTTCTTCCTTTTGTGAATCATCCTAAAAGGTGTTAAACCAGAGGGTTGGGGGAGAGAACTTAGGCAATAAAGGAAACTTGTCTCTTCTGGACAGGGGCATTTGATGCATGAAATGTTCTGAGAATCATGGAATGGTTTAAATGGTAAAGTCTGAGCTACCAGAGCAGGCTTAAAGCAGGTAAAGAACAAACCTGTAAGTAAGCATAAGCATGAGCATAATTTGGGGCAGTGGTTGTTAGAAAATCTCTGCTATAATAAACCCCTCTCCTTTTATCCATGATGCTTCAGTAAAGCCTAAGCAAAAATTTTAAAGGCCTCATTTGTGTCGTTGCCACTAAAGAAGACCCAGGTATAGGCATTTTAGGAAGGACCACTACAAATAAGAGGAATGATTTGGGCGCTAGAAACACCAGGTGGAATGGCTGTCTCATAAGACTCAGCGGGCAGGAAGGCAGAAGCATCTGGATCAAATGAAGAAGCCTGAAAAGAAGGAACTGAGGAGTTTGTGCCTCAACAGATGAGAACCAGTACTTGGGGAAAAGCCAGAAAAAGCTGAGGTTCATTTTGATGCACCTCATTTCCTGACAATGAAGTCGATGGGAGATTTGCCATAACAATCTGTATGCAAACATAAAGTTTGCTTTGCTTTGAGAATAACAGATTTAATAACTTAAAGCTCCACTATTCACAGGGTAAACATCTGTCTCCTTGCCCTGGTCAGATCCAGTTTATTCCTGCTGTCCAGTGTAATGATCACCAGTGTTCACTTTCAATACCACGAGTACCAGATTCAACAATAAATACTATGATCACCCAACCTTAGCACCGCGTCAATGACACGGAAAAGTCAGAAGGGGGCGTGTTACTGAAGGATGAAAGAGATCACAGTCTGTCTGAAATGTGTCTTAAAGGAAGAGAGGGTTTAAACAAAGAGAAAAAAATGAATGATTTTATAGGAAAAATGAACAGCATATGGAAATAAACTCTGTGAGGCGTACCTGTCATTTCTTTGCTAATATACACTAAATTCTTACCATGTGTCATGCGCAATTCTCTGTTTCCTCACATTGCTCCTTTTACTCCTTATAATAACCATATACGGTAGATACTATTATAAGTCTTTTTCTAGTAAAGCATAATATTTTGTTTAGTAAATGTAACTAATTTATATGAGGTACACAGTGAAAAGATGGCAGAGCAAAAATTAAACACCAGTATCCCAAGCCCTTCTAATAATACCTTATCTATCAGAGAATAGTAAGTAGATTTACTTTGCTAAAGTTAGTGATGAAAAAATCCTGGTAGATAAGGTTGGTAAGATGAATAAAGGGGCCCATTCCACCTTGATACATTGTTTGCATTTTGTTAGGTAAAGTTCAACTTGTAATGGTGCCCCTCACGCAGGAGGTGTGCTATATATGCTTACATTGTGCCTGTTAAGTAGAGCACACCAATCCCCCTCCCTCCTTCTCTCTCTCCCCTCCACCTCCCCCTTGTCCCCAACTTCAGCTTCTGTTTTTCCCTTGTGTGAGTGTTTGTTCAACTACTGGGGTCACATTAGTATTGAGTACATTGGATACTTGCTTTCCATTCTTGGAATCCTTTACTAAGGAAGATGTTCTCCAACTCCATCTAGGTTAATACAAAAGATGTAAAGTCTCCATCTTTTATGGCTGAATAGTATTGCATGGTATACATATACCCCAATTTACTAATCCAGTAATTAGTTGATGGACACTTGGGTTGATTCCTCATCTTGGCAACTGTGAATTGAGCTGTGATAAATGATCTAGGGCAAATGTCCTCATGATAAAATGATTATTTTTCTTCTGGGTAGATACCTAGTAATGGGATTACAGGATCAAATGAAAGGTCTACTTTGAGTTCTTTGAGGATTCTCCATACCTCTTTCCAAAGAGGCTGTATTAGTTGGCAATCCCACCAGGAATGTGACGGTCCCTTTCTCCACATCTGTGCCAGCATCTGCAGCTTTGGGACTTTGTGATGTGGGCTATTCTCACTGGGATCAGGTGATATCCCAAAGTGATTTTGATTTGCACTTCTCTGATAATTAGAGACGATGAGCATTTTTTCATGTGTTTGTTAATTGTGCTTTATTCTTTAAACACTGTGAAGCTAGTAAAGGTTTTGACAAAATGATTTAAGCAAAGCTATTTTCAGAAGATTTATCTTTGAGAGTAGCAGACAGAAGGAATCAAAATTAGACCAATAAGGCTGTTTCAATCACAGTGGTTTAGCATTTCAAATTTATTTTATTACCCCACATTGCACATTTGTATGAACATACGTGATGGCTTTAGAAATTGTTTGCAACTAAGACTTGTGGAGAATAAGATTAACAATCAGAAAATGGGGGGTTGGGGGCGTAAACAGGCAGAGGGGGTAGATATGTATATTTGTATACACGAATATTTCTTATTTAAAGATATGTATCTGAAACAAAGCCCCAAAGTTAAGGGTAAAAGCATATAGGAGAGGATCGGGTTAAAGATAAAAAGAGAAAGGAATAGTAGAGCTATGAAACAAGATTGGCATTTCAAGAAAGACAGGATTTGCTGCTGTTAGTAAAATGGGAAGGGCCCAACAGGTAGAATTTGAAGTTTTGTTTCAAACTAAAAAAGAATTTTTAAACAATTACCACAATCCAAGAATGAAATCAGTTGATGTGATACTATGAGCATTTAATCCCAAAAGCCTCTATTCTAAAAGTTCATTCTATTGAATGTTATGCAAAAATGGGAAAGAAGCATGGCCAGCATTTGTACGTTTGCAGATGAAGACAGTATATGTTCCATAGAAGGAACAGTAGCGTGCATGGGGTGTGTGCTGTAGGAAGACTGGTAGGAGACGGATGAAGAGTTTGGCAGACAGAATAGATCAATGGATATTTTAAATAGATAGGAGGAGCGATAGGCACGGAAGTATTACTACATTATTTTACCAAATTTCTCAGTTTCCAAAATGCAGAAGCCATAATCAAGATAAGACTCCAAGTTGAAAAGCTATGCCCAAATAATAATTTGCATGCTCCATGTACCAGTAAATGGAAAAAGGGAAATGACTGAAGGTTTTAGGAATTATTTCTAACATCTGGATTTGGACAATTAGTATTTGTTCTTAAGGTTATAAATGAGTACTATTTCACATTATTAAAAAGTCTACTGCCTTGGAGTTCAGGGACATCATTTTCCCTAAAAGCTAAAGAAAATATACTTGAAAGTATTTCTTCTCTAAGATGGCATATGAATATGGCATGCGCTTCCTCTATAAGCATTAAAATTTGGGACACTCTATGTTCAATAATGTGTTTTTAATTTACTGAGATTGTGTTTGTAGTAATATATATTATATGAAATAGTAGATTATATTCTAAAAATGTTAATTATATTTTCAACTTAGAAATTTAAAAAGTAACTTTTTAAAATTCTATGAAAATAAATCCATTAACATAATAAACATGTTTATTACCATATATTTATATTATGAGTGTGTGTGTGTGTATATATATAGTGACACATATATATATAAGGTGAAATTTCCTTTGTATATAGGTAGTATATATCTCATGGTGGCCCAAATAAAAATTCTAAAGAATGACACACCTTTCTTCTAATGCTTATATTTTTTTGGGTGGGGGGGAATGAATTCTGCAAGTAAAGAATAACAATATTTTCACTTCTAAATCACTTATTTCAACAGAAAGACAACAAACGTTACTTTTTAACTTCTATTTTTTGGTTATATAATGAGATCATTATTTCCAGAGGATAATTTCTCTTTCCAATTGCCTGAAACCACTGTCATAATATGATTTAGATTGGAAAGAAATAATCATAGTCTCTTTTCAATTAAGAGATATACTTCATTTTCCAATTTCTCCATTCTCTTCATTTCTTCTAAAACTCATTATAACCCAGACAATTTCATTCAGCCCAAGCAACTTCTAGAAATACAATCAAAGGTTACAGTATGATTGTGAAGTTTTAATGTTGTCCTTTATCTTTTTCTTGGTAAAATTCTATATTGACAAATAGAAACTCCAGCTTTTTTAAATATTTCCTTCAAGCAGTACATTTGTGATGAAAATAAAATATAGAAAAACTATAGCTTTGTCCAGATGTAGCACTGTCAAAATATATTCTGCAATGCCTAATGTATTAACAAACAATGATTATTTTCACCAACTAAAAGATGGTGAAAATTTTCTTGATCTGCCAACTGAGAACAACCAGACCATGCATGATCTAGAACCTAGAGACTAAGTCATTTGGAAACAACACTAGAAAGAGACTTCTCTTAAACCCCATTAGAGGGCCCCTACCAAGTTCTTCCCACCAGCCATACTTTAGGACCTAACTCTAGGATTCATCATTCTCAACTTAAGACCCTCCAAACTCCTGGAGCTATACACATGTAGGTCCTCAAAGTAAAACTCACCAGGGAGGTTTCTCCTTAGAAAAAGACAACTCGCATAGGTAGACGGTTTTCCCAAGATTATGGATCAGGACTTCTCTCCTCTGTCATAATGAAAACTTTGTCCCTTTTCTACTATTCCCTATATTTGAGTTTATACATGGCAAGATAATGTGATAATTAAAATTTCACAATAAATAAACTTATGCAGAGAACTTCACTGAATTCTGGATATGACATGTTAAACCCACATCCTTATATGATCTTAGAGATCCTCAAGTTGATCCTAAAACAAATTTCACTGATATTATCAGTGTGACTATTTGTTCAAATTACAAATTCCCTCCTTTCTATAGGGTTAGGCATTTAGAGTCACATGTTCAGATTCCAAGTTTAAATCTAACAGTAGACAACCTATAGTGAGGGTTTCGTAGTTAAGCCAGAAATTGAATAAGAAGACCAAGGTAAAGATAATTCAATAGTTTGTGGACAAATGTATAACCCTAATTTTTTAATTGACAGTTGCCTCCCACCATGCAATGATTCCATAATAGAGCCTGGATAAATATTACTAGTGCTTCCCTACTAGTGATTTCTAACACATTAGGCATACCACAGGAACAGTCTATTGTGCCCTTACAGCATACATTTTTAACTATGGAGGGGTTAATGATCCTACCATATATATGGGCAACTCCAAATCTCTATGAAAAATTAGAGACCCATGTGGATTAGAGATTCTAACAGTACCACTATCACTCTGTAATCAGTTGAAAACTGAACATCTATTTACACCTCTCACTGTAGTATGAAGAGGAATTTGTCAGAAGACATAAAACTCTTCAAATGGTCATCATGGTGGAATGCTCCATCCTCGGTTTGACATAAATGTAAATTAATCAGGTTATGATTAAAAATATGCCTCAAACATTAGCTACATAGCTGACTCTCCATCAAAGACTCTAGTTGCCCAGCAAACTTTTTGAAATTCTCATGCTAAAAGTGTTTTAGATAAAAGGGAGAGGGAGTGTATATGATAGCTAAGATCTCTTACTGCACTTGGATAAATTATGTGCCTGGTATGACAGAAGCTCAGTTCCAAGAAAATGACAAATAAGCTAGTTAAAAGAACTAAATTCTTCTTCTAGCTTTTTTTTTTTTTTTGCAGTTTTTGGCTGTGGCTGGATTTGAACCCACCACCTCTCCAATATATGGGGCTGGCACCCTACTCCTTTGAGCCACAGGAGTAGCTCTTTTTTAATTTATTTGATTTTAATTGGTTTGGTTCGTGAAGGCTCCTATGAAGGACTACACCTTTGTCTGTCACTATTATCCTCCTGATATTCACCATTGTAGCCTTCCTGGTACACTGTATTTTTTTAAGTCTTAAATGCATGTATACAGCCATCTACAGTACATCAAATTGTCTCACTCCAGTTGGAGGAAGAAAAACACAGAGAACAAAAAGCATCATTCAACATGATACTGTAACCTATAAATTCCATACTAAGACCAAATAAGTCCTTTATCATGGTAATAAAGAATGGTATCAATGCCTAAAGTTTTGATCAATCTCTCAAGATCAAGAGGTTGACCAAAAGAGGGAATTATTAAATAAAATTAGCTGGAAGGGAAAGAGCCATGATTGCAGACTAGGCCTTCACATGCCACATCCTAGGAGAGCACCAAAAACTACAAGTAGATACTCTCCTGTAGATGGGGCCTCTTAGACAGAACATTGTAAATCACCAGAGAATCCATGGGAGGCACAGAGTAAAGGAAATGAGGGGGAGTTCCATTTGTCAAGACCAGAAGAACCTGGGAAAGATGCATACACATGAGGAAGTGATAAAGGAAAGAGTGCCAGGGCCTCACACTCCCCACACAACAACTGGGACTCAAGTTGTGGGGGCTCCCACCTCTACTGCAGGCCTCTTTACTGATCAGGGAACTGCATGGAGACTATATAATAAAGTTGCATTGGAGAAGAGGCTCAGCAGGACCCACTAGCCTTCATTCCAGGATTATCTCAGCTGGCACCAGTCTAACTCTCAGGTCCAGCGCTCCTGGTCTGTACAGGAATCAGCTTTCCTAAAGCTACTCGAATGTCACCCCTTACTGGGACAGGGAGGGAGGAGGAGAGCAGGTGCTCTTGCATATTAGTGACTGGGAGCTGGGTGCCCTCCACAACCAGAAAAGTCAAATAAAGTTTGAGCAGCCTTAGCAGGACCTGTGTGAGGGGAAAGCTGCAGCCATTCAGCAGTTCAAGCCCTAAATCCCCACACCTGGACCAGTGGAACAAGCCCCCTGGCCCCATGCACTGCTGCATTGAGATCCAGGCCCCTGAAAACCCACATGCTAACTAGAAGAACAAGCCTCCCAGCCCTACACACCACCTGTCATACCATGCCCCTCAGACCCAACCTCCCTGAGGCAGACTGGCCCTGTACTATTATGGGCCACATACCCCTAGACCCTCACACCAGGCAACAAGTCACACCCCTGTAGGCTTGTATGCCATTCAGTGCAGTGGCCATGTCTCCATGGCTTCCAGCCTTGACCAACAGAAAAAGTCTGCCCTGCATGTTGGCAGATGAGCCATGTCCCCAGAGCAGCACATCACACAACACTTGGGCTCCAATTCTTTACCACAGACTCATTAACTACAAGTCCACAAGCCATCCTGACCATGTATAGGCATTACACCTGGACCTGGATGTAGTGAATATCCACAGCCCTAATACCTGCAGCCACTGACTAGATAGCCTCTCCAAACATACACTGCCACTAACATGGGGAGACCTAGACAGAGCAATGTCCTCCAATACTCACCATTGAAGAGGGAATCACCCAGCCTGCTGCCCAAGTTTCCAACAGTGACCCAGGAACCAACCTACCACTCAACACAGAGATCCCCCAGCACCAGCTAAGTCCCATGATATGCTCAGGCAACTGGCAAAGAGCAATCCACTCTAATACTAGCTGCAGTCCCATGGTGTATCCAGAAGCCCAATAAGAACATGCAAACTGTCCAGGCACTGAGCAAGGTCATAACACCCATTTCCATGGAGAGGGACATGTACATCCCCCTGCCCAAACTTCTACTAGTGGCCTGGAGGTGAATACACCAATCTGAATGACTATCCCCCAGTATTAACACAGACTATAAACCAAAAGGGATAAAGACAATGAAGTAGAATAGCTATGTTGCAGACTTCCAGTGTATCTACTCCTCTTCTGCCAGGTATATCCTCTAGAGTAGAACACAAAAACATTATCTAGGACCTCTCAGGATCTCTCCTCTTTCTTCTAAGTAGGAGAGTTCATAGGAAAAGAGAACAGGTGTGCTGCAAACTTATCAGACCTAAGATGAAAGAAGAGGTTTCAGATGAGAATAAATCAGCCAAAGAAATCCTTGCAGCATAAAAAAATAAGCTAGTTCAACATCCTAAAGTAACACAAAAGATCCACAGCAATGGACCCCAACCAAAGAGGCCCCCCAACTGTCAAGAGGTTAGAAATGGAATTCAGAACGAATGGTAAACAATATGAATAAAATTGAACAGAAAGTTGAAAAACCAACAAAAAGAAGCCAAGAAATGTTTCTGGACATGAATAAAACTTACCAAAAATATAGACAACAAAAGGATATAACATAACTTTTTTTTTCAAGGCAGAGTCTCTCTCTATTGCCTTGGGTAAAGCACTGTGGCTTCATAGCTTACAGCACCCCCAACTCTTAGGCTCAGGCAATTTTCTTGCCTCAGCCTCCCAAGTAGGTGGGACTACAAGTGTTCAGCACAATACCCAGCTAGTTTTTCTATTTTTAGTAGAGACAGATCTCACTCTTTGCTCAGGCTGGTCTTAAACTCCTAAGCTCAAGCAATCTACCCACCTCAGCCTCCCAAAGTGCTAGGGTTACAACCATCAGCCACCACAACTGTCTGATATAACAGAACTTAAAGAAATGAAAGAGTCATTTAGGGAATTATAAAATACAATAGAAAGAATCAAAAACAGCCTACACCTCGGAAAAGAAAGAATCTCAGAAATTGAAAACAAGGAATTCAAACTCATCCAATCAGTCAAAGATGCAGGAAAAAAAATAAAGAAGAGTGAACAATCACACACAGTAATATGGGACTATGTGAAAGAAGACAATGTAGAAATTATATAGATATCTTAGAGGAAGAAAAAGAAAAAGCATGAACACTTAATCAAGGAAATTATTAAGGAAAACTTCCTTGGTATCACCAGAGATTCAGATATCCAGAAACAAGATGGTCATAGAACTCCAAGAAGATTCATAGCAAACCGGACATCTCTAAGACACACAGTCATCAAGCTGGACAAAGTAAAAATAAGGAAGAAAATTCTACAAGCCGCAAGAGGAAAACAACTAACCTGTAAAGAAAAAGCCCTCAGGCTAACAGCAGACAAGGCAGTAGGGATTACAGTTCCATTGTCAATTATCTAAAATACACTAAAATACAACTACCAGCCAAGAATTTTGTATCCTACAAAAACTAAGTTTGTCAAATGATGATGATTTTTCCAGAGAAGCAAACACTAAGGAAACTTGTCACTATTAGACTCCTTATATAGGAAATGATCAAAAGCAAATTATGCAATAGCACAATAGATACCAGTGTAAAAACACCCCAAAGTTATACCTCATGGCCTTATGAAAAAATTAAAGAAAGGAAAAAACAAAGCAATAAGATATCAATCAATATTGTGAACAGAACAGAATCCCACATATCAACATATCAATAACACTCAACAACGCCCCCAGTAAATGTACATAGACGTGCTAAATGGATGAAAAAACACAACCAAAACCAAGGGTGTATTGTCTCCAACAAAAACATCTAGACCATAAGAACTCACACAGATGTAAAGTTAAGTTAAAAAATATATAATATATTCCATGCAAATGAAACCAAAAGCTAGCATCTATAGCCATTCTCATATCAGATAAAATAGATTTTAAACCAACAATGTTTAATTAAAAAATACAGTCATTCTATATTAGTAAAGAGAGCAATTCAACAAAAAGACATAATAATCCTAAATATTTATGCACCTAACACAGGAGGTCCCAGATTCATAAAGCAAATCCTTTTAGATCTAAGCAAAGAAATAAACAGTAGCATCTTAATGCTGGAAAGTTCAACCACTCAACTGACAGAACTGGACAGATCATCAAAGCAGAAAATGAATAAACAAACACTAGATATAAATAGAACTCTGGAACAAATGGACCTAACAGACATTTGTAAATGATTGAACAAAAATACTGCTGAATATACATTCTTTTTATCAGTACATGGGGCATTCTCCAAGATTGATCATATAGAAAAATTAATTGAAGATGGATAAAAGACCTAAATGTAGGGCATGAAACCATAAAAATTCTTTAGTAAAACATAGGAAAAACTCTTCGATACATAAACCTAGCCAAAGAATTTATGACTAAGACCCCAAAGGCAAATACAGCAACCACGAAAATGAACAAGTGAGACTTAATTAAATTAAAAGGTTTCTGCACAGCAAAGAAAATAATCAACAGAGTGAATGGCAACCTACGGAATGGGAGAAAATATTCCCAAACTATATATCAAAAAAGGGCTAATATCCAGAATCTACAACAAACTCGTATCAACAATTAAAAAAAACAACTCCATTAGAAATTGGGCAAAAGGCATGCACAAAATTTTTGGAAAGAAGACAGATGAATGGCCAACAAACATAAGAAAAAATGCTCAACCTCACTATTCATCAAGGAAATGCAAATTAAAACTACAAATAGGTGTCACCCTATCTCTATCAGAATGGCCATATTAAAAAGTAAAAGAATAGATGCTGATGTAGATATGCAGATACAGGAATGCTTATATACTGCTGGTGGGACTGTACAGTAGTACAATCTTTATGGGAAACAGTGTGGAGAGTCCTCAGAGAAATAAATGTAGAGCTACTATTTGATCCAGCAATCCCACTTCTGGGTATCTACAGAAAGGAAATGAAGTCATTTTATCAAAAAGACAACTACACTTTAATGTTTATCATAGCACAATTCACAATTGCAAATATGTGGAATCAACTTTAGTTCCCATCAGTTCATGAGTGGATAAGGAAAACATGTTTTTTAAACATATATCATTATCAAGTACTACTTGGTCATAAAAGGTAATGAACAATGTAGTTTTCAGCAACTTGGAGGATACTGGAGACAATCATCCTAAGTGAAGTATTTCACCAATGGAAAACCAAATACCTCAAAAGTTGGTGGGAGCTAAATGATGGGTACACATAGGCACAAATCAATACAAAGGACATGAGTAACCATGATAGGGTAAGGGAGGAGGGGTGTGGGATAGACACTTAACCTCCTGGGCAATATGAACACTGTTCCAATGATGGGCTGACCAAGTGCCTGACTTAAGCATTACACAGGGATCTATGTAACAAAAACACTGTTCCCCCCCTTAATAAAATAATTAAAATAAAGTAATATTTCTGTAAAAAATTAGCATGAGGCTGATTCCCTGAGACTGCTCCCATATTATATGTTTCTACATAATGAACTGCAACCTAACTTGGTATCTATTCAAACTGATGAATATAACCTAGGAATATAATTAACAGCCACGTGTCAGCCATCCACAGACAGTCAACTGAGCAAACCATGAACAAATGAGGCAAATGCCTCATCATTCCATGCCCAAATAAGGCAGATGCCTAAACTATAGTTAATCAGGGGATTTCTCTACTTTGCTTCTATGTTTGCCCTATAAAAGATTTCAGCTATCCGCAACTTCTGGGTGGAGTTCTTCGAACCTCTTCTGGTTCTGAGCACTGCCTGATTTGTGAATTGTTTCTTGCTCAATTAAATTCAGCTTTATTTAACTTGTTTAAAGTTTTTCTTTTAACAATCCAAGATTTGGAATTGAAGAAGCTGCAAGCAGACACAGACCAAAAACACTCCCAAGAAAACCTTGCTCCTTCTAGTTAATATCCAGGAAAGGATAGCAAGATTGAAAAATTTTACACAACAATATTCCACTTCAGTCAAACACCACAGAAATAAACTGTGACCTCCCACATCTACCCAAGCCAGTGAAAGCTGAATGAAGACGCTTCCATGCTCCTGAGGCTACAAGGTACCCCACATCCCCTACTGAGGGGGTGTCAGTGAAAGCCAAGTGAGGAGCTGACATTTTTTATTTCTCAGTCAGTAGTAAAGAGGCCTTGGGTTGGAATTGGAGGAAACCTAGTAAGTAGTTAGAGGCCTCACCACTCCCCATCTGTAGTGAATCACTGTGGTATCAATGGAGATGACATGAGAAACCAGAACTTCCACCCCCACCTGGCAGTAATGAAGAATAATACCAGGAGTGTGTTAATGGAGGCTGAGTGGGGAAGTTAGGCTTTTGCTCTTATTAGACAGTAATGATACAGCCCTACTTACCCACAACATTCCATGCCAGACAAGTGTCAAATCAGGTTTCCATTAAAAATCACTTGTCATACCAGAAAGATCTCAAAACAGAAAGAAAGGTGATAATTACTAGATGCCAACCTTAAGATGGCAGGGTAGCCTTACCTAACAAAGATTTCTAAATCGTCCATGACAAAAATGCTTATATGAACAACTACAAACACACCTGAAGCAAATGCAGGGAGGCTCAGCAAAGTGTCAGTAAGGAAGTACAGTATTATAAAAGATATAAAAGAAGAGCCAAAAGGAAACTTGACGAAAGAAAAACAGAATTGCCGAACTTAAAATTTCAGTAGATGGGCTCAAAGGCAGAATGAGGAAGATGGAAGAAAGACTCAATAAGCTGGAAAATGGAACAATAAAAATTACCCAATCCAAATAACAGAAAGACAATAGGCTAGAAAAGGAATGAACAGAACCTTAAGAACCTGTGAGATTATAACAAAAGATATAACTTGTGTTATTAGAGTCAGAGGAGGAGGCAGCAGTACTAAAAAAGTTCACAAAGAAATAATTATTTAAAATTTCCCACATTTAACAAGACATAACTGTAGATTTTAGTAGCTGAACAAATCCCCAAACAAAATAAACCCAAAGAAATTTACATGAAAACACATCATGTTTAAATTTCTGAAAGCTAATAGCAAAAAAAATCTCAAAAGCAGCCAGCAGAAGAGCAACACCATCCCTATAAAGGAAAAAAAATTCAAATGGCATCAGATTTTTCATCAGAAACCATGGAGGCTAAAAGGAAGTGGCATGAAGTTCATCAAGTGATGAAAGAAAAGTATTATCAACCTAGAATTCTATATCCAGTAAAAATATCCTTCAGGAATAAAAAAGAAATCAAGACATTCACCAATTAAAGGAAAATTAAAAGAATTTATGTCTAGTGGACTTACCCTAGTTCTGTAACAGAAAGAAAATAACCTTGAGGGAGAGTGGGAAGAGGTGTGGTAAGGTCTCACCTATTGGATGCAATGTAGGGGTATATGGCACACCCTCTGGGTGAAGGGCTCAACTACGGATGTGGACTCTATCTAACAAATGCAAACAACGTGACCTAATTATAAATATTCCTACATTAACTTGAAACGAAAAAAAGTAAATTTAAAAGAAAAGAATTCTTTAAAAGGGAAATTTGGAACATTATGAAAAAGAAAGACTAAAAAGAAAATTTAAAACATATGTATAATACATTTCTTTCTTTTGTTGAGGTTTATAAATTATATGTGATGGTTAAATCAAAACCAAAAACATCGAGTGGATCTAAATGTATGAGAAGAAATATTTGAGATTATTGTAAACAGGGAGAAGGTAAAATGACATAAGATAAGATTTCAAACTGGAAAAGTGATCATGGTAAATTATGAATAAATAATGTAATTTCCAGTAGTAGTATCCAACCTATAGCCCTCTGGCAACATGCATATTATATGAGGAATTTTTCACTCATCAGCTTCCTTTAGTGTTTATGTATTTGACATTTGGCTCAAGACAACTCTTATTCCAATGTATGGTAGAGAATAAAAAATGCTGGACACTCCTGAGAACAACCACTAAAAATGCTATATAAAAAAAAATTCAACAACACAATACATAAATTAAGCTGGAATTCTAGGAAATGTTTAACTAAACCTACATAAAGGGAGGATGATTCAAGTTTAAAGTAGACAAAGGACTTAAATGTACTAGAAAATAAAAAATTCATTAATACAATCACAGACTCTATATCACAACTGACTTTTAAGAAACTACCACCTGGGGCAGCGCCTGTGGCTCAAAGGAGTGGGGCGCTGGCCCCATCGTGTGCCAGAGATGGCAGGTTCAAAGCCAGCCCCTGCCAAAAACTGCAAAAAAAATAAGAAACTACCACCTGCCAGGGCGTGGTGGCTCACGCCTATAATGCTAGCACTCTGGAAGGCTGAGACAGGTAGATCTCCTGAGCTTAGGAGTTAGAGACCAGACTGAGCAAGAGCGAGACCCCATCGCTAATAATAGCCAGGCATTGTGGCAGGTGCCTGTGGTCCTAGATACTTGGGAGGCTGAGGTAAGAAGATTGCTCGAGCCAAGAGTTTGAGGTTGCTATGAGCTATGACTCTATAAAACTCTACTGAAGGCAACAAAGGAAAACTCTGTCTCAAAAAAAAAAAAAAAAAAAACAAAACTACCCCCTGAGCTTTGGAGTGGCATCAAAAAGTATCCAAAATTATCCAAATGACTATTAAAATACTCTTGCTTTTTCTAATTATGTATCTGTATTTGGATTTACTTTATAAACTTCAACCAAGACAATTATTTATGAAATTAAATACAAAAGCATCTGAGAGAATTGGGCTGTCTTCTGTTAAAACAGATACTAATGAGCTTTTCAAAATGTAAAACAATGCCAGTATTCCCAGTAATTTTTATAAAATGTAGAATTTTTTCCAAAAAATGTTATTCATGATTACAAGTAATTATTATTTTAATACATTCATAAATATTTTTAGAATTTTTCACTTTCATTTCTAATATAGTATATAGCAATATATGCAAAAAGTGCTGTGCTAGTAAATATATCACAACCAACACTCTTGGAGAAAAGTGTGTATTAGCTTATTATGTTTCATTGATATGAATATATAGCACAAAATTTACAAATGACAATAAAATATGTATGCTTTCTATTGTATCCATATAGCTAATGATTTTCATAGAATTCTTTCACTGACTTTTCCTAGCTCTTGAATCTCTAGCCAAACTATTTTTCTAATTCAACTCTTATTTAATAAATAGAATTATATCCCAACCCACTAACTCTTTTCTCAACATATTTATTTGTATTAAATCTGATATGTAATCTATTATTAGACTGTTTCCCAGTCTTATATATAAATTTTTCATTAAACCGAAATTAAGCAAAACATTTAATTTGCTTTATTGTACTTTTCTAATTTTTTTAAGGCAATCAACAAAAGAATAAATCAATCCCTGACATGTAGTATTTGCCAGTTGTAAATACTACCCCACAGGTCCATTTTAAGCCACCACATGTTGTCTCTAAGATCTGTACAGTAGCATGTCATTATATCATATTTCCACCTTATAGATCTAATAGATGCAACTGACAGCAAAAATATAGATGACAGTGAAATAATTAGGAAACAATTAGTGATGAGTATTTACTTATTTGTATTAAGAGAATTTATTTAATTGCAAGTTTCTCGAATGTAATTTATGTGCTGGTTGTTAAACAACCATCTAACAAAGTTCTTGAAATTTTAATAAGCAGCTGTCATGACCCAGTACAAAATTAGCTCCAGCACAAGACTATATAACTCACAAAGCAAAAGCTGTTTGGGGTTCTCTCAATAATTTTAAGGAGCATAAGGTTGTCCTGAAATCCAAAGTTTGAGAACCACTATTCAAAGAATGTGCTGTAAACTAACAGATTAAAGGAAAATAATCAAAACTGAAGGCTGAATGAAAGAAGAATCTAGAGGCAGGCATGGTGGCTCACGCCTGTAATCCCAGCAATTGGGAGGCCTAGGTGGGTGGATTGGCTGAGCTCACAGATTCAAGACCAGTCTGAGCAAGAGAGAGACTTCTCTAATAAATAGCTAGGTGTTGTGGTGGGCACCTGTAGTCCCAGCTACTGAGAGGCTGAGGCAAGAGGATCCTTTGAACCAAGAGTTTGAGGTCGCTGTGAGCTAAGACACCACAGACTCTACCAAGGGTGACCAAGTGAGACTCTGTCTAAAAAAAAAAAAAAGGAAAGGAAAGAAAGAAGAAGTGGAAGAGGAAGAAACGTGCTGAGAAATGAGAAACGAAGGAGCAGGCAGAGAAGGATTTGTTAGTGAGAAGTAACAGAACAGCTCAATGTTTCCCCTTCTCTCCTCTTTTATTCCAGCTCATCCCTGCTTTTGTGCTCCGACTATGACATTCAGATTTCAGATCTCCTTGCTATATTTCCATGCCCATATCTATAACACCTACACTGACCCCACCATTAGCAGACAGGCACTGATGTCAGATGAAATTTGGAGACCAGAAATGAAGGAAATCAAACAGGGTAAGAGAGGGAAGGGTAAATAGTAAGATGCTGAATTCACCTCAGCCCTTCCAGCAAGTTTTCAAAGCCCCAGTGGTGAAGAGGAAAGAAAAAAAAGAGCTCTACAATGATGTGGCATTCAGACCTGAGTGTCCCCTATGAGTGAGCTGCAAATTTACTACCATAGTCAATTAAATGGAGAACAACTTATGAAAGACTTGGCTGCTTGGGATTAACTGAAAGAAGGACAGTTTAGTGAATTGAAAAGGTACAAGAAATAAATTAGGAAAAATTACAAAAGTGTCAATATAATATTTGAATCAAAAAGTAAATTTAATATGCATAGTACATACATAATTTAAATTGACACTATGTACCTATATTGAATATATAATTTAAGATTTATTAAAATTAAATACCAAGAAAAATCTAACTAAATATATATCTAAGTTTTCATTTTTTAGTCCCACATTAGTGCAGAAACAGAGTACTGGGAAACAACTGTGGCCATAAAATTGATATTTTAAATATAAACCCATTAGCAGATATAATACGTGGTACATTTTTTACTCCAGGCTTCTTGAGTTCTCAATAAATACCTTTGAATAGAATTTGCTAAGGTTAAATCAACATTATAAATCTCAGAAACCACATTATCTGACTTGCATACAACATCAATACCTTTTATTTGGCTATGCAATGGATTCCTTTTAGAGCTGCTTACAATTTTTCCTCTAAAAATATGTTAAATGCTAATTTTTGCCACAAGGTGGCTCTTCCTAGATTCTAAATTAACTGTATCA
>CAUYQV010114092.1:0-13395 GCA_963574575.1 Galagoides demidoff | reverse complement strand
TTATGAATTAGGCTTCAGTAAACATTCTGGTACAAAAAAATTTGTTGCAGTGTGCTTTTTGGCCTTCTGTAAAGTTTTAAAGAAACAAAAGCTCTGTCCTGGTACTGGCAACACTGTGAGATGTTACATCCCCAGACGAGTGTCTGGTAAAAGTGATCGCACATGCATCTTGCAGTATGGCAGTTCCATTCAGTTACAGTTCAGAAGCAGCCCTGGAGAAATTCCTGCTGGTGGGAGGACACATGTCAAACATGGGCCCAGCAGTGCTGGTAACAGCACATTACTGAAGTTGGAGGGGGCTCAGGGGTTACTGTTCTATTGCTAGGTGTTTTTACTTACATGCATTTACATTGCAAAATATCTAGTAAGCCATCAAATAGTGCATTATTTAAAATATCAAAACATAAAGATTCATGACATATGAAAGGCATGAATAATATTCTAAGGAAATTCAGAAAAGAAAATTATTACAGTATTATTTTTAGCCTGCAAGAACAGGGAAATTCTTCTATGTATCATAGCATTTTAACAGGCCCCGAAGCATGAATTATTCATTATTATACCTTGCCCTGTTTTTAAATGATTTCAAATTGCTTATTAAAATTTTCATGAAACAAATTTTAAAAACAATGAGGTGCAGAAACTGGGGCTCTAAAAAAAATGAATTAAAAAGAAAAAAAATAAGCAAGAAACGCATGACATAAGCACATCAGAATTTACAGTATTCAGTTTAGGAGATTGGAAGTTACTTTGCTTATAACCAAAAGAAGAAAAAGATACTGCCAGTTACTATAACAACAGTAATGAGTCCGTTACACAGGAAGGCCAGGGATTTTTTGTAGTTGTTGTGTTTTATTATTTTTTTTTTTTGTATTTGTTTTTTCTGGGCACAATTGTCTTAGAGGGAGACATTTTGAAAAGTGGCCATGAAGGCCATTCTGAATAAAAGGAACGGAATTAAGATGCCAATATAAAAATGAGCAAATGAATAAATAAATAACTGGCAGATGTAAACAGGAATCGATTCCATCTGACTTTGCTGCAGATGGTGGATCAGAATTAATAAGCTTCCCAGGACAGACTAGAACCAGACTAAGGGGAACAGGTCAGTAGTGGTGCCCCAAGTGTGGTCCCTGGACCAGAGCATCAGCCCCTCCAGGAAACGTGGAAGAAGTTCAAATTCTTGACAAACACCCCCAGTTTTATTGACTTGGAAACCCCACAGATGAAATCCAGAAATCTGTGTTTTCACAAGCCTTTCAGGAGCTTCTGATGTATATTAATGCTTGAGAATCGCAAGGATAAAGAGCTGGGCATATAAACTGCATGTCATATCGGACCATTGAAGTAAAAACTGTCATCCAATCCTAAATCTTATTTAAGTTCCCAACTCTCTATGTCCCCAGGTCAAGGATAATTTCCTGCTGCTGTCACTGGAGGTAGAATTATGAGGCAAACCAGATACTCTTGGCTTCTAGGGCATTCTAATCTTAAAAGAAAATTCTAAAGCAGGGTTTCCCAAGCTTCATAATTTTGACATTTGGGACTGCATGATTCTTCAGCTTGGGGCGTTTCTGTGTGTTGTAGGACAATATTTTCAGTAGCGTCCCTAGCATCTGTGACCATCAGACACCAGTATCACCATTCTCCCAGTGTAAGACTACCAAAAATATTACCAGATGCTACTGAATGTCCTTTGGGGAACAAAGTCGCCCCTACTTGAGAACAACTGTACTAAAGTATTTTCAACTAAGGTTTATAATCTTCATGTCATTCAACCCATGGGGTTGCTTTCATGTATATGCTTGATGGTAGTACTGTTTTCTCAAGATTAAGGTTGAATAAGGAATTCTTCTAAAGGACTGGGGTATGCCAACTTTGAGTACATACTAAGAAACAGATGATACTGAAAATGGTAACTAATGACACAAAGAAGCAAAACTATTGATAATAATTTAACTAAAAGATGTAGAATGCTCCTCCCCCAGAGAGATAATCCAGAAATTTAAGAAGTTAATTGCAGAACCTTCACAAAATAACAAAGTAAGCTCTCATAAAAACCATGTCAGCCAAGAAACAACAATTTAAAACATGATTTTTTGGGGGGCAGCTATCTTCTCATTTGAGTGTGCAATTATCTTAGGAGCTCATTAAATATTTGGATTCCCAAGTACACCGGGCACTTTGAGTGAGGGTGTGTGTTGTATCTACAGTCTGAGAATTACTGCTTTTGAGAATGAATAATAAGGGCAATGAATTTGGGGAAAGCTGAGTTACCTTGCTAATTAAGAAATCCCTTCCTTGCCAAATGTATAGGACCTTCTAATCTGGGCTATTTACTGCCACGCTCCATCTACACCAGCAGGTAGATGATGGTAGAAATAGCTGAAGGAGCCCTCACGTAAAACAATAGGCCATGATGAGAATCGTAGCTAATTCAATTAGGGCAGTTGGTGCGAAGCAAAGGTGATTGCTGTCATGCAAAAAAAAAGACTCATGAATGCCACATCTTCTGATATTTAAGCATAAACTAGAAAGAATTTCAGGTTTTTTTACATAAAGGCTTTTAATCTTTAAAAAAATATATTCACAATTAGAATTTTGTTCAGGCTTTTCATTTTTCAGGCTGGATTAGGACTACAAATTTCTTGCTTGTGACATCCGTAATGGAGAAGCCAGTCCACAGGAGACATGTGTAGGAAAAAACAAAAAGCCTGTAGAGTGAGGGGTCCGCGTCTGTCCTGAGGTCTCCTTGACGGCCATCCCTCACTGTTTCTTTGCTTTCTTTTCTTTTTTGAGCACCACTGTCCATGCTGTCAGATAGAATCTCTCTGTACCTGTATAGCCAGCCTGTTAGCTTGGGGACAGGAAAGGGCAAAGATGCCAAGGGTAGAGGGGACATTTCTAGCTATGTCTCCTGATCATTCTATGAGACTGTCTCCATTGCATGAGCTAAACCTATGCTGTCAGTTCCCTGTGGAGAGTAACAATTTAAAAGAACAGCAGAGCCAGAGCTAGGAAAGAAACAAAAATACTCAGTGCCGGGAGATGTTGCTGAAACACCAAGGGGTCCAAGCTCTCTGCTTAGGTCCAGATGTTTGCTCAGCAAAACGAAGGTGGCGGAATCTGAGTGAAGTTAGCAAGGGCAGCTATCAAGTGTGGGGTGCCTAGCGATGCACTGAGATAGCTCCTGTACATGCTGAGACACAGGCAGATAGGGCCTGCTCTAGACATCTTCTCCTGACAAACACTCAAACTACTACACGCTCAATTGTGAGGTTAAAGGGAATGGCCTTACAGACAGCATCTGGGTCTCTAATTCCCAAATGCAATCCATTTTATGACAAATTAAATTTAATAATAGCTTTATTATCATGGTCGGCCGAGAAAGAAACATGATCCCATAAGGGTAAATATGAAATACTTAATAAACATTAATATATACACAGACGTATATATTTAAATGCATCTTTAAATTGAGAAAATTCACTACTTCTCTTTCCTGCCCTAGTTTCTGGAGCCCTGTAAAACCCTTATCACTGCAGAAGCACTGCAAGAAAGCAGCCCATGGCATTTCCTAGGCAGCCTCATCACACAGGTGGAAGACTTTGGTGATCCCACTAACTCTGTACATTTCTGAAATTACAAATAAAAACAGAAATAGCTGGAGCAAAGGAAATATCGAGGAAGACTATTCCTCAAAACTGAGCTTTGAGAGTTGCCTATGGAGACCTTGAATATTTCCTGCTTTTAAAAGGAGATTTTTGCCATAAGAAAGAGCATCTGAGACAGAGATTTATGCACAGAGACCCAGCGATGATAACGCCCTGAACGCACAGTCAGGCAACGAAAAGTAATTGGAGCCAACATATTTTGTGAACATTTCCAACATATTTTTGTGAACATTTCTGTTATCCTCCTATTAATTATATCAGTGTTCACTCCAGGACTATTATTAGGATTTGGAGCAGAAGACTGGCCCAAGAATGGAGAATGCTTAATGTCCCCACCCACTACCCACAACTCTAAGAGTGCCCTACCCTAGGGAAGTGTTACCATCACTGAACAAAAAATGCAATGCCCTTGCTATTCAATGCTCCTTACTGGAGCACAACTACCATAGCTGACCATTACTAAATAGTTATCCCTGTGATCTATTAATTGGTTAAATATATGGTAAAATGCTTGTTTAAAAAATTACAGTACAGTCTTGTGTCACTTAATGATGGGGTATTCTACCTGCTCTTTTTCCTTGGCTAGGTCTCTGAAAACTTGTAATGCCATTCCTATACCAACGGAACAGTCCTCATTTTGCCTGGAGTATGAAATTCAATTGCTCGATTGCTAAGATTCATAGTACAAGGTCAGCCGTGGATGCTACTACATACTAGCTTGCCTCTGAGCTTCCTCTTTGTCTTTGAGTGTTAGCTGAATTTTCTGTGAGTGTAAATATTAGCAATAGATATCCCAGGGAACTATTCTGAGGAGTAACTGAGAGTGCATTTGTGCAATGACCAAACAAAGCTTTTGTTACTTTCAGAATACATTTCAAAGAGCACACAGCAAGTGTCTCATTTTAACAACAAAATACAAGCATTTGTACAATAGGGTAGGATACAGATGTAGGCTCTTTCGTCAAAAGACAGTGAAATTAGTTCCTGCAGCTTCTATTCCCACTGAGAAACAATATGAAACAGCAGTTATAAGCACAGGTAGCTCAATGGCCTCTGTCACTATACAAATAATAAAAAGCAAATGATTAAAATCATGCCTAACCATTATGAGATATAACTATGATAATGAATGCATGATTCTCAGCTACCGTTTCTGGTATAAATTGACTTCTCAGAAAATGTTACCTTTGAATGTTATCTTATCATACATTGAAAAAAAAAACGTAATTTTCTTTCTTACAGGAAATTTATTAGTGAGGTGGATCAAAATGATGGACTCCTGATGTTGATTGTCACACTTTCAATTTTTTCCCAAGTTCTGCAGGCTAAGCATCTCCTATATAAAATGCTTGGGACCAAAAGCATTTTCAGATTTAAATTTTACCTTTTTGGATTATAAAATATTTTAAAATATGTAATGAGATATATTAGGGACGAGACCCAAGCCTAAACACAAAATGTATAGATGCTTCATATACACAGAATACACACAGCCTGAAGATAATATTATACAGTGTGGTTAAAACTTCTGTGAATGAAACAAAGTTTTGATGTGTTTTAGTTGTGAT
Source organism: Galagoides demidoff (assembly GCA_963574575.1). Taxonomy (NCBI): domain Eukaryota; kingdom Metazoa; phylum Chordata; class Mammalia; order Primates; family Galagidae; genus Galagoides; species Galagoides demidoff. The sequence goes on along the minus strand of CAUYQV010114092.1, from coordinate 8,153 downwards.
TCATTCTATTGCAAACCAGGCGTGTAATTTTTCACTTGTGACATCATGTTGGCGCTCAGAAATTTTTAGGTTTTAGAGCATTTAGGATTTCAAACTTTTATTTATTTATTTTTTATTAAATCACAGCTCTGTACATTAAGGCAGTCATGGGGTATAATGTGCTGGTTTTATATATAATTTGAAATAATTTCATGATACTGGTTAACAGAGCCTTCATGAAATTTTCTTAGTTATTGTGTTAAGACATTTATATTCTACACTTAGTAAATTTCTCATGTACCCTTGTAAGATGCACGGGTACATCCTTCCCCACCCACTCCCTCAACCCATCCTTCCCCAACCCATCCTTCCCCACCCACTCCCCTCCTTATCTCCTTTCCCCATATTCTTGGGCTATAATTGGGTTATAGCTTTCATGTGAAAGCTATAAATTGGTTTCATAGTAGGGCTGAGTACATTGGATACTTTTTCTTCCATTCTTGAGATACTTGGCTAAGAAGAATATGTTCCAGCTCCATCCATGTAGACATGAAAGATTTCAAAGTTTTGGATGAGGAATGCTCAACACGTATTACCAGGGTTGATTCATAAGCTATTACCATGGACAGGCGTTTCTCTGAGTAGCACCATGGCTGGGCAATGCTGAGGCATCTGCTGCATAGCACAGCACGGGAGATGATCGGACTCCAATCCCTTTTGAATTCTCCTTTCACTATCATCGATAACAATGATATCAGTAGCAATTAAATCAGTACAATGTCTCCAGTAATGATTGTCATCAACTTGCAAAAACATTATGTGACCTATTCTCTCTTCACTCATTTTTATTTCACTTCAGCATTCTCATAGATAGCTGATTGGTTGAAAAGAAAAAAAAAACCAAAGAATTCCTCCTTTTAGTCGTCAAATTATTCTTTTCACAGTAGCTTGATAGTGTCATAGTAAAGTGTTCTTTTGAGAAATGGCTCTCGTTGGCTCAGCATAGTCATGATGTTGATGATTCTCATAGTGAGAGAGAAGGAGAGAGAGGAGAAAGAGAGGGAGGAGAGGGAGAAAGGAGAGACAGCAGAGAGACTAGACAATAGCAGAAAGTGGGAAAAGAGGAGAGGAGAAAAAGAAGGAAACAAAAGACAACATCGTTCTGTTTCTTCTCCTGCCTCCTGAAACTTCATGCACTAAAATTCACATCACAGTCTTCCCAGGAAATGTGAGTTTATAACCTTAAAAAAACAACCTAGGTAGGCCATGTTCAAGCAAATGAAATTCTTTGATAATCAATGAATCTTATATGTATCCAATTTTCTGTTTAATATAAAGAACAAGGCACTCCTGTGTTGTATAAAATGTCTTTAAAATCAGAATGAATTTTGAGGGATGTGTAGTTTAAATCCCAGCTCCAATCGCTGGGACTTTCTTTCGGGAAAGTGACTTTCACTCTGTTTCTTTTTACCCAGAGGGGGGGGATAAAGTTGCCTATTTTATAAACTCATTTCAGAGAAAAACATTAAACTGTTCATATCGAGGATTGAGAAGAAGGCCAGACCCACAGTAGATTTGCTAGATGTGTTAGTTTAAGTCTGCCTGCCTTCAAGAAACCTAGATTTTCACTGCCACAATCTGGCATGAATGTATTATTTGCTTCAACCATCAGGCTATCTATAGTTACAGGGTGACACTAGGTACTCAGAGAGTAAGATCCGCAGAGAGCTCTGGAGTAGGACAACACCAGGACAGGACAGGGTTGGGGTTGGTGGCTGAAAGTGAGGACAGCTATGTTGAAGGCAGACTGGTGGGTAAGCCATAGCAGTGGGTCAGAGGTGGCTAAGGAATGATGAAGAAGGAGCTCATATTTCTTCATTCTCCACCATTGAAAAATCCCATAGATAGCTTCTTTGGCAAGACACTTCATCAGCTCAGGCTGATGAAAAGAAAAAAGTGCTCCCGTGCAATACAGTAAATCACCAAACAGAATCCTCGAAGAAAGATTCCTGAACACTGGCTCTTGGGGGAGCCTTCCTGAGGCCAGATCACCATATTCCAGAATAGGGAGAATCTATTCAGTAGCCACTTGAATATTCCTTTGTAGACAATCAGCAGTATTCACAACCATTCATGGTTCCTATTTTCCTATGACTACATTGAACATCTCATAAAATTTACAATTAGTACTCACAATATCATCTTAGGTAGGTATTTTTCATTAACTGTTAGAGAAAACAGAGGGCTCAGCACCTGTGGCTCAAGAGGCTAAGGCGCCAGCCACATACACCTGAGTTGGCAGGTTTGAATCCAGCCCGGGCCCACCAAACAGCAATGATGGCTGCAACCAAAAAATAGCCAGGCATTGTGGAGGGCACCTGTAGTCCCAGTTACTTGGGAGGAGAATCGCTTGAGCCCAGGAGTTGGAGGTTGCTGTGAGCTGTGATGCCACATCACTCTACCCAGGGTGATGGCTGAGGCTTTGTTTCAAAAAAAAAAAAACAGAGAGAAAACAGAGGCCAGAAAAGTTTAACCAACTGGATCAAACATCTACTATTGTGAGTGCCCAAGTCACTGAAGTGAGATTTTTGTTTCTTCCTCAAGATTATTAAAATTGTATTATGTGTCACATATAAACTGGCCTTCTATATTGATAATTTTTTGAGACAGAGTCTCACTCTGCCACCCTGGGTAGAGTGCTGTGGCATCATAGATCACAGCAACTTCAAACACCTGGGCTCAAGTGATCCTCTTGACTCAGCCTCCCAAGTAGCTGGGACTATTGGCTGCCACCACAACACTTGGCTATTTTTTCTATTTTTAGTAGAGATGGGGTCTCGCTTTTGCTCAGGCTGGTCTTAAACTCCCAAACTCAAGCAATCCACCCACCTCAGACTCCCAGAGGGTTAGAATAACAGGCATGAACCCTGCACCTGGCTATTTTGATAAATTGAATATAAATTTTAAAACATATATTTGCTTGACAATGCTATCATGAGACTTGAGAACAGGCCCATTACCTCCAAAAGTTGACTTTTGGAGGACCGATTCCACCTCCAATGTTTATATTCTCCCTAAGCTGTCCTTTCTCAAAGGAGCAAAGAGAAAAGATCATAAAAGTAATCTCCCTTATTGCTGTTCATTGTTTAAAATAAAAACTGTTTTGCTTTATATTTGGGTCATGAATATTTTAGAAATGGTCATATTTGCTTTTCTCCTTATTCATAAGGCCAAAGGTAGGCTTGGGGTTTTATGTAGAGAGAATACTGGCATTTTGGAATTTAACTAGTGCTCCTACAGATCTGTTTGGATCACTAATATATTGTGATTACTCTGAAAATCTGTTGAGATACAGATTTTCTCAAAATGTTCCTGTGCCTGTGGGTTACAAATAAAGCTGCAATATTTAATCCACATACTTTTGGAAGAAGACAGAAAATGACAAATTTACCCTCCTCCCGAAAACGGAATCAAAACTCTCTTCTGTCATTTCCACAAAGAAAAATACAAATATAGACACAAATAAAATAAAATGATGCAAATGGTGGCACCTGTGGCTCAGTGAGTAGGGCGCCAGCCCCATATCCCAAGGGTGGTGGGTTCAAACCTGGCCCTGGCCAAATCGCAACAACAACAACAACAAAAGATAAAATGATGCAAATACATAACACAAAAAGTATAATCCATGGTGGCTCTCCACAAAGACAAAAGTGTTTGTTTCTTTCTTCTTATCCATTTATTTATGGCACAGTTCACTCAGGATTTGTCCAACCCTTTCACACGCTTCCCATTTCTACTTGAACATTCACTTTTCAACTTGGACTGCAGAGCACTTGACATTGTCTCTGGTTATATAATCTACCACTGTATTTTCCAAATTGCATGACTTTTTTACTATGAAACTATTAATTTTTTTTTAAATAAAAATATTGAGAGGTAAAAATGTTTTTGTTTCACGAATACATTGTGTTATGCTGAAGTCAGGGCTCTTAGCGTGCCTGACCCCAGGATAGTGTTCATGGTACCCAACAGGTAAGTTCTAATCTCTCAACTCCCTTCCCTCTCTACTCCCTCCTTGGCTTCCAGAGTCCTTTATGTGACTCACACTTGGGCATCCGCTACTGTTATTTGTCTCCTTTGGGCTTTCTTTGACTTATACATATTCTTATTTTTTTCCTTTCTCTTCTGCAGCCATTCTTAAGAAAGCCAGAGCAACCTTCTGATTGAATCCGAATAAGTCTTCCACTGAGACTCCTATCATTAATTTCTTCTTTTTTGCCCATCCTACTTGAACACATTCCTAAGTTATTCCTTTTATTCCTCCCTTGGGGTCAATTTCCCCCCAATTTTCTTTCTTTTTTTATTAAGTCATATGCATATAGATCATGAATACATTTTTGCATATGTGGGGTACAATGTGTTGATTTTTTTATACCATCTGACTGCTCATAAGTCTACACCTTCCCCATATCTGCTCCATCTCTGGTCTTCCAACAGCTTATCTGCCAGCACTTTGTCCCTCTCTATTATTTCAGCCATGCATTTGCGGTCACTTTAATTCTTGCTCTTTTCTCACATCTACTTGCATGTGGGTCCTTCATATGGTCATTCTTGTCCACATCAGACAGTGAGAAGCCTGACTATTCTCCCCGTTCCACTGCTGCCTCATTCTTGTTGAACCAATTACTAGTAATTTCTTCAAAACTTCGTGACTTAAAGCAATATTTTATTCTTCTCCATGATGCTTTGGTTGGAGGAGGCTAAATCAATGGCTCTTACCGAGGTCTTCCCTGCACTCCCAGTAAGATGGCACCCGAGGCTGGATGTCCATGGCAGCTTAGTGGTTTGGCTGGCAGTTGGTGCTGGCTGGAGCTCAGTTTGGCCTGAACCAACTTCTGTGGACTTTCCATGTAGCTTGAGTCTCTCACAGCCTGGTGGAAAAGTTCTAAGCCAGAGCTTCCTAAGGGTGAGCACCAAGGAACATAAAGGAAAACACAATTCAAGTTGGGGACAGGTGAGGGGAGGAGGAGGTGAGAGAGGAACTGGTGAGCTCACACCTAATGGGACAATGTCAGGGTATATGGCACACCTCCTGGGAGCAGGACACGACTACAACAGGGACTTTACCTAACAAATGTAAACATTGTAATCTAATTGTACCCTCACATTAATGTGAAAAAGAATACACAAAGGCTCTCTCACAAGGGAAGAAAAATGTGGAAGCACAGCACATGCACTACACAAGGAGGGAAGAAGTTGATGGGCATCACCTTGGAGATGCGGCCATAACTGCTCTTTGTCTCTGTCCTAGCCTTCCTGAATCATCAAAAGCAGTCCTCTTTGCATACATGAGATTGTGTTAGTCCTTTTCACAAAGTCATGCAATGGTTTACATCTCACTTAAAGATTTGCATCCTTGTAATGACCAATGATGCTATTTACATTTTGGCTCTTGTTAGGTTGGCCAAACTAATGCCATCTTGAAATGCTGGTTCTGTGAGACTCTGTTAGGGGTGAGCATAACTCAGAAAAGAGAGACATGTTGCAGGCTCATCCTTGCATGTCCAAGCACCTGGCCGATTACAGACACACCTAACTTAAATATGCAGACACTCCAATAAGAAGAACCTGCCCGGAGAGTCCCTGTAATGAGATAACATCTTTGACATTCCAACGAGAACAACAGTTTGGTGGTCCTGGGTAGAAACCAGCTCCCGCCCTTGGCTATATAAGACTGGCCTCCCTCCCTAAACACTCTCCCAACTTCTTTTAGATCTCAGCCCACTTGCACCCAAGTGTCAAAATAAGCAGTGCTCCTTTGTTACACTTTGGTCTCGAGTGTTTTGACCTGCTGCTTTCTTCAGTCTCTACCTATCAGCTCTCTGTTCCCTCTCTTAATTTATTTTCTACAACCATCTCCATTGCCACTCTGCCTTAGCCACAAAAGCTTTCTTATGTGAGTTTTCCTTAAACAATCTTGAAATTGTTCTCACTGAGGGCACTTGCACCAGCTCTTCCCAGTTCCTGAAAAGCTCTTCACTCTGCTATTTACTCACTTACATTCCTCATGTGTCCCAACTTCTGTTATAATGTCAGCTTCTCCATTATGTCTAACCTGCATGTCCAGTTTAGAATTATAGTCAGATTCTAATTTAGGGCCTTCCAGTCTGAGTTCAGAGGCTCCCTTCATTTCTGCTCTAATAGGGATCATGATCTATTGAGTGGTCTGGGTGTGCTTGCTTCTCCTTAATCCACTGGAAACAAGGTTTGGAAAACAATAATTTTGGCATACTTTTGAAGAACATTTCACTATTTACCAGTTTACATACCTGAAATGTATCCTGAGTCACCTGTGCCTGTCTCTGGCCATTCCCTCTCTGAAGGCTGCATCAGCTTTGCCGCATCTGGAGGGACTTGGCTTCTTAACCTGATCTGCATTAGGCTACGACATTATCTACTCCATTTATTTTCCTGGTGTAAGAAATGCACTCTGCCAGCTGGGCAAGGCGGCTCACACCTGTAATCCTAACACTCTGGGAGGAAGAAGCAGGTGGACTGCCCTGAGCTCACAGGTTCAAGACCAGCCTGAGCTAGAGCAAGACCCCATCTCTAAAAACAGCCTGGCATTGTGGAGGGCAACTACAGTCCCAGCCACTTGGGAGGCTGAGGGAAGAGAATCGCTTGAGCACAAGGGTTGGAGGTGACTGTGAGCTATGACTCCACGGCACTCTACCAATGGTGACAAAGTGAGACTGTCTCAAAAAAAAAAAAAAGAAATGCACTCTGCCTTTTTCAGCATTTAATTTATTTCCAAATATCTCCCCAACTCCTATCCCTGCTTTACTTCTTCCATAAATCTACACTCCAATCTTATTGACTACATTAGTATTGTTAATGTAGTCAGTTTCATGTGAATCTTCTTTAAGATAATAGTTCTTAAAGTGTGGTTCCTGGTACTTCAGAAGATCTTTTATGAGGTCCTCTGATCAAAATAGTATTCAACATAGTGCTTGCTCTACAAAAGGGCAGCATAAAATTCATACCTGTTGATAAATTAAGTTCTGCAGAGCAGCTCAGAATATCATATCCTGTGGTTTCCAAATAGAGTAGGAAAAAAAAAAAGGCATGCTCATGTTTTCCAAATAAGGTGGAAAAGACAAAAAAAAATAAAATTGGGTTTTAAAAAATGTAATTACAAAGCCAGGCAAAAAAGACCTAGTGCAAAACTCTGAGAAACAGACTACCAAAGTGTTTTCTTCAAGTCAAAGGAATCCCAGCCCCAGTTATTAGCACCTAATCATGACATCCCAGTTGATGGCCATGATTCCTGATTGGCCCACTGTCCATGATATATGAGGTGTTAGACTGAGAACAAGGTTAAGGCGAGGTGTCAACTACCACATCTGGAATGGATTGAACCCTGCTTTGTAACCCTATTGTTAACAGGTTCTTAACACCTCTCTTTTTATACTGCCTGGGCCTAGGAGGGGTAATTTCCAGCCTAGATGAGACATTACAGCTGGAAGTACTTGTGTATATACCATCTCCTCTGTGGGAAGAGTCCTTCCACATTGCATACAGACTTGATCTATGCTGGAGTAGATAGTTATATCCACTGAACCACAGACTCCTCTCCTTTTGTATAACCCCCTCCCCTCCATTAAGTAATTCAAGGAAACAATTGAATCGAGTTAAACATGTTGATCGAGCATGTTTTGCAGACACACTGAGAGATCCTGTATCAATAAATATACTGAGCAATCAAAACATAAACACGACCTGGGCTTAGAGTAGCTTTCCCAGAAAAGATCATAGAATTATCCTGAACAAACTATATTTTCATTTAAAGTTCTTGCAAAATAAAGTGTTCACATCTGCAAGGTGACTTCAGTGGTGTAACAGAGCAACAACAACAACAAATTAAACACCTCTACTCACACTATGAAGATAACCCAACACCCCAGATTTCCTTTGTTCAAGCCTATAAATCATGGAACAAAACGGAGGAACTATTACCTCTTACATGTTTACACGGATGGAGCTGGAATATATTCTTCTTAGCAAAGTATCTCAAGAATGGAAGAAAAAGTATACAATGTAGTCAGCCCTACTATGAAACTAATTTACAGCTTGCATATGAAAGCTATAACCCAATTATAGCCCAAGAATATGGG
>CAUYQV010114089.1:0-11528 GCA_963574575.1 Galagoides demidoff | reverse complement strand
CCAGATCTGTAAGAGGAGTATTAAAGTCCTCTGTTTTCATGGTATTATAGGATATCATACTGCTCAGACTAAGTAAGGTCTGTTTCAAGAATCTGGGAGCATTTAAATTGTGTGCATAAATATTTAGAATTGAAATGTCTTTCCCTTGACCATCTTTGTCTCTTTTTACTTTAGTTGGTTTAAATCCACATGTATCTGAAAATAAGATTGCAACCCCTCTTTTCTCCTGAATTCTGTTTTCCTGAAAACTTGTCTTCCAACTCTTAACTCTGAGTTTAATTTGTCTTTTGAGGCTAAGTGTGTTTCCTGCAGACAGAAAATGGATGGCTTGTGTTTTTTAATCTAATCAGCCAATCTCTGCCTCTTCAGTGGGGAATTCAAGCCATTAACTTTTATTGAGATAATTGATAAGTGTGGTAACGTTCTATTCATCTTATTTTGTGAAAGTCCATTGCTTAGTTTTGTCTTTTGCATCATGGTGGAAATTAGGTTCCGTCCTTTAACTTCTGGGTGTTTACTTTGTGTTGAACCATTCCGATGGTCAGTGTGTAGAACAGGTTGAAGTATTTCCTGTAGAGCTGGTCTTGTTGTGGTGAATTTCCTCAGTGTTTGTATACCAGTAAAAGATTTGATTTCTCCATCAATTTTAAAGCTTAGCTTATCAGGATATAGAATTCTGGGTGGAAAATTGTTTTGTTTACATAGATTAAAGGCACATGACCATTGTTTTCTGGCTTGAAAAGTTTCGTTAGAGAAGTCTATGGTCACCCTAAAGGATTTGCCCCTGTAGGTCAACTGGCGCTTACTCCTGGCAGCTTACAAAATCTTTTCTTTTGTCTTAACTTTGGATGGGTTCATCACAGTGTGTCCTGGAGAAGCTCTATTTGAGTTGAGGCAACCCGGGGTGTGATATCCCTCTGAAAAGAGTGTGTCAGAATCTTTGGTGATATTTGGGAAATTTTCATTTATAATACTCTCTAGTGTGGCTTCCATTCCCCTGGGGCATTCTTCTTCCCTTCTGAGATATCTATAACTCATATATTTGAATCCTTCATAAAGTCCCATAATTCTGTCAGTGAACATTCTGCTTTCTCTCTCTTCTTTTCTGCCTCTTTAACTATCTGAGTTATCTCAAGAGCTTTGTCCTGTACCTCTGAGATTCTTTCTCCTGCATGGTCTAATCTGTTGTTGATACTTTCTGTTGCATCTTTAAGTTCCCTAATTGACTGCTTCAGTTCCTTCACCTCTGCTATATCCTTTCTGTATTCTTCATATTGTTCATCTCTTATTTGATTATGTTTTTGGATTTCCTTTTGGTTATTTTCTATTTTCTCAGCAATTTCCTTCATTGTTTTCATCATCTGTACTTTAAATTCCCCTTCTGTCATTTCTGACATTTCTTTCTTTCTTCCTTCCTTTTTTTTTTGAGACAGAGACTCAAGCTATTGCCCTAGGTAGAGTGCCATGACATCACAGCTCACAGCAACCTCCAACTCCTGGGCTTAAGTGATTCTCTTGCCTCAGCTTCCTGAGTACCTGGGACTACAGGTGCCCACCACAGTACCCTGCTATTTTTTGGTTGTAGTTGTCATCGTTTGGCAGGCCCAGGATGGATTGGAACCCACCAGCTCTGGTGTATGTGGTGCCTTAGCCACTTGAGCTCAGGCACCGAGCCTCTAACATTTCTTTATAGATGGAATCCTCTTCAGTAGCTACCTCATGGCCCGTTGGTGATGTGGGGCGTGCTCTGGACTGGTTTTTCATGTTGGCAGAATTTTTCCATTGATTCTTCCTCTTGAGTGTTTTCTTTCATCTGTTTCTTTGCCCTAATTTTTCTTTTACTTCCTCTTGCTCTTTAAGTTATCATGCTCTGGCCTATGGTTTCAATGAGTCCTTTTGGTATAGGACCAGAAGGATAAGAAGATTGAAGAGCAAGAAGGGAAAAAATATTAAAAAAAAAAAAAAAAGGAAAATAAAAAAGAGAAAGAAGAGAGGGTGAGTAAAAGGGAATATTGACAAAAAGAAGAGAGGCACAGAAAGAGGGAAACAGGAGGGTGTACAGTAGGGTACTTTGATCCAACCTTAGAAACTCCCAACCTCTGGGGATACTGGGTTGGGTGGTTCCCTTGAGGTCAGCAGCTCTTTGCCAGCCTGTTCAGACACATACCCTGTGTCCACCAAATAGAGAGGAAAGACAAAATGCTATAAATTAAACCAAAGAAAAAAACAAAACCAGAAAACCTTATGGGATAAAATTGGGGGGAAAACCAAATAATAGGAACAGAAACACTAGCAAAAGTGAAGTTCTTATTATTAAAGAAGGCAACAATGGAAAATTACACTTAAACTAGAAAAATGAGGAAAGAAAGGAAAAAAAAGAAAAGAAAAATCTAGAGGGGAAATGTTGAAGCAAAACAAAACACAAACAAGGCAGTATCTATATCTTGCTGAATATTGTCTGGGCAACAGGTGATCTTCTGGGGTATGAGATGTTAATCACAATGCTGATACAGCTATACGAGATGGAGGATGGAGGCTTCTGTGATTTCTCAAACTCTGGAGGGTTGAGAACCTAAATCTCTCCTTAGCCCATTTAAGAGACACTTCAAACTGTTAACCTTCACTGAGCAGAAGCTTTCCCAGGAAAGCACTTGTCACTGGGATTTCTCATGAAGTGGCTGCCCACTTATCCAGTGTGCCAAAACCAGTCTCACTCTATGCCCCTGAGGGCCAAGGCTGCAAGGCAGCCCTGCTACTGCCAAACACTGAAATCTCAGCTCTTCCCCAGCATCTTAGTTCCGGCCTTTGCTGCTGCTTAGTCACTAGATCACTTACCCAAGGTCTCTCAGCCTGAGCCTCACTCTGTGACCCTGAGGGCAGAGCCTGCAGGGTCAGTTCTCCAATAATAGCTGTATGTGTAGGGTGACCAGACGTCCCACTTTCGGCAGGACAGTCCTGCTTTTTAACAATTTGTCCCACATCGCACGGCATTTTTAAAAAGTCCCAATTTTTGGAAAGAATGCATGAACAGGCGGGAGAACAGGAAGAGAATATACGGTTTTTGGCTGCCATGTGGCTATTTCACCAGAATATGAGTTTTATATCATTTTTGTTAATTTTATAATGTTAAACTGTAATAATTACAAATAATTGTTGAAAAGTGATTATCGAGAACTGCTTATCAAAGTTTGCATTGTTGTCAGGCCCTGCCCTGCCCCATCCCCCACTCTGCCCCCCCCCCCCCCGCCCCCCATGTTGTCCTGTTTTACAAATGTTAAAATCTGGTCACCCTATGTATGTGCGGCCCACAGCTGAACAATATTAGTTCTATTCCAGCTCAGGGGCTCAGTTTGGGGCCCAGACAATGCTTAAAGTTATTTGTATTCTCACCCAAGTTCTCCCAAGGTAGTTCAACCAAGTGCCCAAGTCCAAAGAATCAAAACAGCCCACAGGCAAGGCCTTCCCTGTTTGCAATCTCACTACTGTTGTAATTACAGCTGTGGCAGCCATGGCCTCAGACCGAACTAACACAACCACTTGCCAGTTCTCCACTGTTTTTGTCTTTCTCCTGGGGTCCAGAAGTCTCTTGCTGTCTCCCTGTGTCCCCAAAGGGACATTTCTGGGCAGAGCCCACAAGTCAGAGATGTCTGGAGTCTTCTTTCCCCAATCTTACTATGCCCAGTTGCAAAGAAGCTGTTACTAGGCCACCATCTTGCTCCCTCCTATTATTTGATTATTATCCATTAAAAATGACTTGTTATATGATTTATGAATGTAGTACTAATTGTATTCATTTCTTATTGCTATTATGACAAATTACCACAAACTTCCCTGGCTTAAAACAATACAAATTTATTATTTTATAAGTCTGGAGGTCAGAGCTATACAGAAAGAGCTAAACAGAAAGCACATGCAGGGCTGTGGAAGACTTCAAGCCTGTTCTTTTTTTTTGAGACTGAGCCTCAAGCTGTTGCCCTTGATAGAGTGCTGTGGCATCACAGCTCACAGCAACCTCCAACTCCTGGACTCAAGCAATTCTCCTGCCTTCGCCTCCCAAGTAGCTGGGACTACAGGTGCCTGCCACAATGCCCGGCTATTTTTTGGTTGCACCTGTCATTGTTATTTGGCAGGCCTGGGCTGGATTTGAACCCGCCGGCTCAGGTGTATGTGGCTGGCGCCTTAGCCACTTGAGCCACAGGTGCTGAACCAAGCTTGTTCTTTTTTGAGCACCAAAAGAGGCAAGACAAGTTTCAACTTTTTCTGCTGCACTCCTTTTACTAAAAGGATTTGTTCTGTAAATATGAATTCAGTCAAAAGCCCTTGCTTAAGGACCTAGAAGGCCACTGACCTATGACACAGCTCTGATGGCCATTCCAGAAGAAGAATTTAAAATTGCTGTGAAGGGTGGGCTAGGAGCTGGTGTCAGTGGACAGCTTCCCAAAGGGAGAACTTCAAAGATGACCATGATGTTACTCAGCAATGAGGTGTGTGGCACTTTTTCTAGGATGAGTTTGCAAATCTAGTTGTCTGACCTCCTATGCTGTGTAAATGTTCATTTATTCATTAACTCTTCCTGAAATCCGACCATGTACTTAGAATCGTGACGGCATATATGTGGTTGTAAATGCAATGAGACTAAGGCTGATGGAGGCCCACAGCAATGCTGTACCAAGGAAGTGCAGAGAATTCCCTGAAATAATCAAGGAAGGCACCAGGAAACACTTGTTACTTAAACTGAGCGGGTATATCAGTCAAGGATTGACGAGGGAAGCACAGGCACCATGAGAGTTTAGAACGAGGAATTTGTCACAGCAATTAGACATTACATAGTTGTGGGAGGACTAGGGAAGGAAGGTTGAGAAAGGAAAGCAGGAAGATGAGAAACACAGTCGCTAACTAATCCCTCTAAGTAGTGGCTCTGGAGGGCAAGCGGGGGCGGGGAGCTTGCAAGGGAATCTGGGAGACCAGGGGTATCCAGCTGCTGAGAGAGGACCACCAACTGGTCCTCTTGGAGAAGCCTGTAGATCAGAGCTTTTCAACCTTTTTTTTTTTATCTCATAGCACATTTGAACCTATAGTTAAACTTCTGTGGCATACTTAAATTATGTTGATCAAAAAAATACTTACTATGCTCTGAACCTCTTTTGAAAATAATTTAATTAGTGTTCTTTAAGAATTTTTGCTGCACACTTAGGATCCTCTCATGGCAAACCTGTGTGTCACAAGGGTTGAAAATCACTGCTGTCAAAGGCAGTGACTCTGTGTGTGGTTGTTGGCTGGAGGGTTGGTGGCCACCAGGACTAGCAGCTGGGAAGAAGAGGTGGTCTCGGAACAGTCTCCCGCCACATTTAATCAAGATGTGAACTTTCCAGAACTCTTAGGAATTTCTCTTTTTTCAGCTCAGCAGCTCAGTCTGGGGTCCAGACAATGCTTAAAGTCATCTGCACTCTCTTTTGGTCAACTCAAGCCTGGATTCATAAAGGAGAAAAGAGCCTGAATCCTGGTTCCAGCTTAGCTAAGTTGAGACAGTTCAAAATCATCATTCTTTGAAAAGTGGGACAAATGTGCATAAGAGAAGCCTCAGTGAACACAGCCCTGGGAAGTCCTGTGAGCTGAGGTCTGGAGACAGGAACGAGCAGGTGAGTGTTTAGGAAGCCACCGGGCTCGCACTGGAAGATGGTGGAAGATGAGGTTGGAAGCACAGTCTGGAGTCATTACTAAGTTAAAGAACTTATTCATTATTTACTGAATGAGTTCAATAAGTAATCTGTCTATTCAAGTAGATTCTTCCCTTTGGAACAACCAGTCACTTGAATTTCTGGCCATAATTCAACTCAACCAACATTTAAACTTCTTCTCTGTACAAACTCCCAGAGGCACACCACCACGGTGCTCTCAAGTTGTAAAACACGGCTGGCTCACTGGACAGTATCGGTGAGGGTAGAAATACCGAGTTGCTTCTTTTCCTGCCAATTTTCTAGAATGATCTGTGCCTACATTTGTATACCCTATTTTTACTGTATGTGCCCACGTTTTATTTTACACCATGATGTCCTCATTCTTAAGCAAAATTCTTCCACTTAAGTGAACCAAACTATTAATACATGCAGATTCAACTCCCACCCCCACCCCCTGTTTTTGTTGAAACAATTGTTATTTCAATATTCTATAAAAATGATTATGCACAATTCATATTAGTTTATCTGGAGGGACCCTGAGCTCTGTGCTGGTGAATTGTAGCACGGCTTGGGGCTGTGTCTCATGCTATGCCTATGTGACCTTGTTTAACCCTCTCAAAAGCTCTGGAAGGCGTGTACTATTATTGGCTTCATTTTGCGGGAAAAGAGAAACAAGACTTAATGAGATTAAGTAACTTTGCCAGGATTATCTGACTAGTAAGCGGCTGCACTAGGAACCAACTCGTCCTAACCGCTCCACAGACAACAAGCAAGTGGCTAAATGTGTGGCCAGTGGCTCAGAGACTCTTCCCGGTGTTTTAGGAGGAATATTTTATAGGCAGGGAAGGTGTCTAAAAAGTATCACTCATGGCCTGAATAGGTACAACTTGAGAATAAAGCGTCTGTAGGAAATCTGCAAAGAGCAAGGGGAGAATTTTCTTTCTTTTTATTTTTTTTGGTTGCAATTTGGCCGGGGCCAGGTTCAAACCCACCATCCTCGGTATATGGGGCCAGTGCCCTACACACTGAACCACAGGTCCCACCCCACAAGGGGAGAGTTTGAAGTCAGCAGGCTGCACGCCAACCATGCAAATCGGCATTCAAGCGTTTCCTCTAGATTTTCAAGACGCGCTTGCCTGTGGCTCAAGCAGCTAAGGCACCAGCCACATACATCTGAGCTGGCAGGTTCGAATCCAGCCCGGGCCCACCAAACAACAATGACGGCTGCAACCAAAAAATAGCTGGGCGTTGTGGCGGGCTCCTATAGCCCCAGCTACTTGGGAGACAGAGGCAGGAGACTCGCTTAAGCCCAGGAGTTGGAGGTTGCTGTGGGCTGTGATGCCAGGGCACTCTACCCAGGGTGACAGCTTGAGGCTCTGTCTCAAAAAATAAATAAATAAATAAACATAGATTTCAAGATGAGGCACCTGCACATCAAATCCCTCCTGTGACACTGAGGTAGCTTTGAACGTGGTGTGGTGGGGACTTTTTCTTCAAAACTAGCCCCTCGGCTTGTTGCTGGAACATGCTGTTCCTGTTAAATAAGGAGTGTAACGAGGGGCTCCTTGCCTACATATGTGCACGTGTCTGTGAGAAGGAGCACCCAGCGTCACACAAGAACTGACCGGAACCCACGAACAGTATCTCACCTTGACGGGTGGCCCCAGGCCGCAGCACACCCTTGTTCCATTTCTGTTTCACCACCTTCAGCTGCCCTGATCCTTACTGAAGTGTCTCCATCGGCTCCACAGACTCCATACTCCTCCCTACAGAGCACATTATCCTCACTCTGCTGCACCTAGTAATAGATTTCTTCATGGATTTTTAGGTCACCAAGCAGTGTCATGGTTCTCCCCGCTTAGTGAGGCCCAGAGAGGTGAAGAGACTTGCTCAGCTAGTAAGTGCTGGGCCCTGGGCCATTCCTGCTCGGCTCCTCCCCACACTGCTCCTGGGGAGGAGAGCACCATAGTTACTTTAATTAATTTTGGGGGTGGGGGTTACAAGCAGAGGTGGTATTGCAGGATAGAGAGTGTATAGGAATCCAGGGCACAAGGCCTATGGACAACGGGCTGCCTCTTTTACAGCACAGACCATCCAGACCAAAGATGACCGATGGGCAGAATCTCCTAAGTGTTCCAGCTCTTCCCTGGTTGATTACAACGTACTGGGTGGCATTTGGAATATGGTTTAGGGTGCAGATAGTTAAATTATACAATCTGCTCACATGCAGTTAACTGGAATAGTGACACATTCACCCTAACGGGACCAGAGACTGCGTAATTCTTGGGAGCACAAGTGGATTACGCAGGGAAGTCATGCACTTAGGAGAAGTGACCCATCTCCCTCTGATCCCATTTCTTCCGAGAGATTCTTTACAGCACTTTACCCCAGACTTTCTGCTTTTATGGTCCAAACTTATTCTAGCCTGTGTCTACTTGAAATGAGAAACTTACAGTTCATATGTAGATTTGAGATTCATTTCTTTTAAGAATTAACCTTTTAAGATCTTAAGTCTTAGATACACAAATGTGCCTAGGGAAATGGGAAAGAAAGGGGGTGAATCTGGGTTTTGAGAAGCCTGGGTCTGGGGGTTGAGAAGATACCTGAATCGTAATGTACATGCTGCATGCTGCGTTTTAGTTCCTCTGTGAGGGAGGGTGGGTTAGGAAGTTGTGTTTCAAATGCAAACGTGAGGGGCATGAAAAGACTTCTTTTTAAAAGCAAAAGGCTTAGCATTCAGTACTTTTTTTTTAACTTGAAAATGGATATTGTAGAAAGGGGGCCCTTTTCCGAGAAACTCCAATTAAATGACAGTTCATTGAGTACAGCCAGTTTTAAGTTACTCTGATGATGATGGATTGTTAATTTAATTTGGCAGGTTTTATTGTTTTGCTGTGTGCTTGCTGCATGCCCTGGATTGACCTAAATCCTTTGGGCCAGGGGCTAAAAAATATAAAATATGACTGCCTGTCCTCAGACTCCTTGAGAGGTCGTGCCCCAGGCATACAACGTAATCGAGGAACAATGAGGCACAGCCAATGATTAGGTGTCAAAAATGGTTGGTAAAGAGAGCAAGAGGTAAAAGAAATCAGAGAAGGTGGGTGATGACCGGACTAGAGCTTTCATCACTAGAGGGAGACAAGGGAGAAGCCAGGCCAGTGCTCTGCACAGATGGGCCAGTCACAGCAACTCTGGAAAGGTGTTACTGAGCCCATTTCACAGATGAGCAAACTGAGGCTCAAGGATGTTAAAGGACTTGCTTACACTCCACAGGTAGTAGGAAGCAGAGTCAGAATTTAGAATCACGCCTCTCTATCTCCACCATTTCTCCTTCGTGGTGTTCAAGCAAGAGGCCATTGGCAGATAATTCTGACGTCTGCTGGGGAATGAACTGTGTGACCAACATGATGTTGCCAACCCTGGGGTCCTGTGGTCTGGAAAGATGAAGGGGCAGGAGGGAGTTGTGGGGGAGGACTCCTCCTTACCTTGCAGAACAGGCACCGGCCTTTCCCGAGTTGAGTGACTTTTGGCTAGTTTGGTGACTGAGCAAAGAACAGAGGGACCCGACATTTGGGATGGGTGTGGTGGGCCAGGAAGGGAGCATGGCAAAGATTAATGGAGTCTCATCCTCATCAAATGCTTTCTCCCTAAACAAGAACCCACTCATAACGGGGAGGAGGGAGGGAGAGGGGAGGGGGGAAATGGGTGGAGGGAGGAAGAATGGAGTGATCACTTCTGTGGTTTATCTTACAAGGGTACAAGTGAACCTTTCTAAGAGTAGAATATGGACGTTTTGGCACAATTACTAGGTAAATGACAAGAAGGCTATGTTAACCAGTTTAATGAAATGTTTCAAATTGTATGTGAAAATACTACACTGTACCCCAGAAGTGCATTAATGTACATAGTTACCATTCAATTAAAAAAAAAAAAACAGTCAAGGACTCTATCCTGTTCACAGTAGTGCCAAAGAAGATGAAATATTTAGGAGTTTACCTAACAAAGAACATGAAAGATCTCTATAAAGAGAACTATGAAACTCTGAGAAAAGAAATAGCTGAAAATGTTAACAAATGGAAAAACATACCATGCTCATGGCTGGGAAAAATTAACATTGTTAAAATGTCTATACTACCTAAAGCAATATATAATTTTAATGAAATCCCTATTAAAGTTCCATTGTCATACTTTAAAGATCTGGGAAAAATAATACTTCATTTTATATAGAATCAGGAAAAAACCTTGAATAACCAAGATATTACTCAGAAACGAAAACAAAGCAGGAGGAATCACACTACCAGACATCAGACTATACTATAAATCCATAGTGACCAAGACAGCATGGTATTGGCACAAAAACAGAGAGGTAGATATATGGAACAGAATAGAGAACCAAGAGATGAACCCAGCTACTTACCGCTGTATGATCTTTGACAAGCCAATTTAAAACATTGAGTGGGGAAGATTCCTTATTTAACAAATGGTGCTGGTTGAACTGGCTGGCGACCTGCAGAAGACTGAAACTGCACCCACACCTATCACCACTAACTAAGATAGACTCTCACTGGATTAAAGATTAAATTTAAGACATGGAACCATAAAAACACTAGAAGAAAGTGTAGGGAAAACACTTGAAGAAATTGGCCTGGGCGAATATTTTATGAGAAGAACCCCCTGGGCAATTGAAGCAACTTCAAAAATACACTACTAGGACCTCCTCAAATTAAAAAGTTTCTGCATAGCCAAGGACACAGTAAGGAAAGCAAGTAGATGACCCTCAGAATGGGAAAAGATATTTGCTGGTTATATATCCGACAAAGGTTTAATAACCAGAATCCACAGAGAACTCAAACATATTAGCAAGAAGAGAACAAGTGATGCCATCTCAGGGAGGGCAAGGGACTTGAAGAGAAATTTCTCTGAAGAAGACAGACACATGGCCTACAGATATATGAAAAAATGCTCACCATCCTTAATCATCAGAGAAATGCAAATTAAAACTACTTTGAGATATTATCTAACACCAATAAGATTAGCCCATATCCCAAAATCACAGATGCTGGCGTGGTTGTGGAGAAAAGGGAACATTTCTACACTGATGGTGGGATTGCAAACTAATACGTCCCTTTTGGAAAGACATCTGGAGAACACTTAGAGAACTAAAAATAGATCTGCCATTTGATCCTATAATTCCTCTCCTAGGTATATATCAAGAAGACCAAAAATCACACTACAACAAAGATATTTGTACCAGAATGTTTATTGCAGCCCAATTCATAATTGCGAGGTCATGGAAGAAGCCCAAGTGCCCATCGACCCACGAATGGATCAATAAATTGTGGTATATGTACACCATGGAATACTATGCAGCCATTAAGAAAGATGGAGACTTTACCTCCTTCATGTTTACATGGATGGAGCTGGAAAATATTCTTCTTAGCAAAGTATCTCAAGAATGAAAGAAAAAGTATCCAATGCACTCAGCCCTACTATGAAACTAATTTATAGGGTTCATAGGAAAGCTATAACCCAATTTTAGCCCAGGAATCTGGGGAGAGGGGAGTGGGAGGAGAGTGAAGGTGGGAGGGTAGGTGGAGGGAGGGTGATTGGTGGGATCACGCCTATATTTCATCCTATAAGGGTACATGTGAATCTCTTTAAATGTAGAATATAAATGTCTTAACACAATAACTAAGAAAAATACATGAAGGCTATGTTAAACCAGTTGGATGAAAGTATTTCAAATTGTATATAGAAACAGTACACTGTACCCCATGATAGTATTAATATACACTGCTATGATTTATAAAAAAAATAAGCTGTGTTCTATACACCAGTAATGAACAATCT
>CAUYQV010114088.1:0-12194 GCA_963574575.1 Galagoides demidoff | reverse complement strand
TCTGTCTCAAAAAAAAAAAAAAGGAATAGATTTTTTCTTATGACACAGAACCTTCAGATAAGAATAGATTTTTTTTAGGCAAGTGCAATGGCTCACACCTGTAATGCCAGCACTCCAGGAGGCCTAGGCAGGTGGATTGCTTGAGCTCAGGAATTCAAGACTAGTTTGAACAAGAACAAGACCCCATGTCTACTAAAAAAAGGAAAACTAGCCAGGTATTGTGGTGGGCACCTGTAATGCCAGCTACTTGGGAGACTGAGGCAAGAGAATCTCTTGAGCCCAAGAGTTTCAGGTTGATGCCATGATACTCTACCCAGAGTGATAGAGTGAGACTCTGTCTCAAAAAAAAAAAAGAAAGTCTATGACACTTAATCATTTTTCTGTATTTATACAGAAGTATCGCTCTGTTGCCTAGGATAGAGTACCATGGCATTAGCCTAGCTCACAGCAACTTCAAAGTCCTAAGCTCAAGCAATCCTCTTGCCTCAGCCTCCCAAGCAGCTAAGACTAAGGTGCTAGGCACAATGCCTGCCTATTTTTTCTATTTTTAGTAGAGACAGGGTCTCACTTTGCCCAGGCTGGTCTTGGACTCCTGACTCAAGCAATCTTCCTGGGTTGGCCTCCTAGTTGTCCCCTAGATTATCTTCTTATCTGGTGTCATTTTTCCACCCCTCACTGTATGTATTCATTGCTCCTGAGTTAAAGGATACTGCTGCAGTATGATTCAGAATCACAAACAGTCATTCTAGACCAGCACATTCTTTTCAGCTATAGGTAGAATTTTGTTCCTGGTGTGCAACTCTCCGGGATGCCAAGAGATGATCCCTGACCTCTTTGTTTGCAAGACCCAGCCAAATTTTATTCAGTCCTAGGAGCCTCACAAAATATGAGAGATCACTATATACCTAACCTGAGGCCAACCCATAGCAACTCTTATCTTATATACTTGGAAAACTCAGGTCTGGGAAACCTAGTTGCTCCTGGGTTAGGGTTAGGGTTATGAGTGGTTAAATGAGCCCATTCTCTCTTACAAGGAATTGTCAAATATCTTCTTTAAGGAATTACATTTCTGTTCCACTGCAGCTTTTAGCAGAAGACTAAGCACATATAGGGGATGCTGAATGATTTGTTCAATGTGTATATGAATAATGACTGGAAAAAAGTGTGTTCACAAAATTGTGTTCGTCTCTCACTAGATTTAGAAGAACTACAAGAAGGTTTTCAGATGGGGCTCTAATAGGTAGGAAGTTTCAGAATAAAGAAATGTTCATAGGACTGGAACATGATATTATTTCCAGAAAAAGAAAAAATCAGTAACTTACATGGGCCATGGTTTAGAAATTCAAGAAGCAGTCAGCCAAGAGAAGCACAGAGTCCACACAAGCTGGAACTAGGAAGAAGAAAACAAACAAAGCTATGAGTTCAGACAGGCCTCAGAACTCCCAAAATGACTTGAGTTAATATGACCTTTCCCCTCTTCTGATTTCCATCTCCAATACACACACATATGCCTGCACACACACACACACACACACACACGGAGATTTGAAGAAGCCTGGACAAATCTAATCCCTCATTAACTATGGGTCTGATAATGGAGCTCATCATTTAAATTAGAATCTCTTTCAAAGTTTATAAGCCTGCTTGGATTCACCAGACATAAAGAGAAATTCGTAAGGGTCAAGTCTGGCAACCATTACCACCACAACATTGCTGCCCTGGCATCCCTGACTGGCTGCAGCCAAGACAGCAGCTTTCAAACGCCTCTGGGCTCATCATTCTCCATTTCCAATCAGAATCCTCCACATTCCTTTCCTGCATGACTTCATTTGCCAGTGAGGCTGAAGAGGTGCAGATTCATGCTCTTGGTAGCTTGACAATAACAAATAAATAAAATGGAGATTATGATTATATTTGTAAAGTATACATATAAATCAGCACAAAGAGGCACTAAAATGCATCAACAGATAGGGAAAAAAATCTGGACAGATTGGTTATTTCTGCATTGTAATATGATTTTCTCTTTTTTGCTTTCATTTACTCCATAATTTTACATGGCCTATACATGCTTCAATACATATTTTTAACTTTGTAAAGAGTTAAACTTTAGGGCCAGGTGCGGTGGCTCATGCCTGTAATCCTAGCACTCTGGGAGGCTGAGGCGGGTGGATTGCTTGAGCTTAGGAGTTTGAGACCAGCCTGAGCAAGAATGAGACCCTGGCTCTAAAAATAGCCAGGTGTTGTGTCAGGTGCCTGTTGTCCCAGCTACTTGGGAGGCTGAGGCAAGAGAATTGCTTGAGCCCAAGAGTTTGAGGTTGCTGTGAGCTGTGACATCAGGGCACTCTACCAAGGTGACAAAGTGAGACTGTCTCAAAAAAAAAAAAAAAGACTTAAACTTTATATATTTTAACTTTATTTTATTTTATTTTTTATTTATTATTATTATTTTTTTTTTTTTTAGACAGAGCCTCAAGCTGTCCCCCTGGGTAGAGTGCCATGGCATAGCTCACAGCAACCTCCAACTCCTGGGCTCAAGCGAGTCTCCTGCTTCAGCCTCCCAAGTTGCTGGGACCACAGGCACCTGCCACAACGCCTGGCTATTTTTTTTCGGTTGCAGCCATCATTGTTGTTTGGCAGGCCTGGGCTGGATTCAAACCTGCCACCTTACGTGTATGTGACTGGTGCCTTAGCCACTTGAGCCACAGGCGCCAAGCCGATTTTATTTTTTGAGGGAGAGTTTCATTTTGTTGCCCTTGGTAGAGTACCATGATGTCATAGCTCACAGCAACCTCAAATTCTTAGGCTCAAAATATCCTTTTGCCTCACCCTCCCAAATAGCTGGGACCACAGGCATCTGCCACAATGCCCAGCTAATTTTTCTATTTTTAGTAGAGATGAGGGTCTAACTCTTGCTCAGGCTGGTCTTAAATTCCTAAGCTCAAGCAATACACCCATTCTTAGTGTCCCAGAGTGCTGTGATTACAGGAGTGACCCACAGTGCTCAGCTTCTATTTTAACTTTAATTAGAAAAATATATATCTAGGGGAGGCACCCATAGCTCAGTGGGTAGGGCACAGGCCACATACACGGGGAAGGGGGTGAGTTCAAACCCACTGGGGCCAGCTAAAACAACAATGGTAAATACAATAACAACAACAAAATAGACAGGTGTTGTGGCAGGCACCTGTAGTCCCAGGTACTCTGGCAGCTGAGGCACGAGAATCACTTAGGCCCAAGAGTTTGAGGTTGCTGTGAGCTGTGATGTCATAGTACTCCACCCAGGGTGACAGCTTGAGACTTTGCTCAAAGAAAAAAAAAAAAAAAAGAAAAATATATATCTAATCTTTAAATAGAGATTTTTTTAAAGCAGCCATCACTTGTACTTGGGGGGAAAAATTGATACTCTAAAAACAGCTGCTATGTTTTTATTTATTTCAGTTCTCAGCATCTTAGCCAATTCTGTGATTTCTAAGTTTGTTCATGTATGTTAGAGTTCTAACTACAAAAGAGTGGCTAAACATCACCAATGAATGCCTTGTTTCACTGTTGTTGTTTCTCCTGACTATTTCCTTCCTTACTTTTTTGAATAGTTGGTATCTCCCTATGTTGCCCAGGCTGCTCTCAAACTCTGAGGCTCAAGCATTCTCTCATCTCAGGCTCCCAAACAGACTATAAGCATGCAGCATCGTACTCAGCTCTCACAACCTCTTGACCAATGCATTTATTTATATTGCTTCTAAATAAGTCATTTTAGCCATAATGCCCTCCAAAGAGCTGCTGAATATTCTTATCCTGTTACTCTCACTTTGTGTCAACATCATGAAAATGAAAACTACACGGCATGATGCTTATTACATAAAATCTATTACCCCATAGAAATCCCATGGCTTTGGTGTTATTTGGTCATAACCTGACAGAGCTTGCTATAATCAGATGATGTCTCCTTCCCATAAACTCTCAAACCATGTTATCCAATTTTTTCAATGGCTTTTATCATACTTACTTTAATCTTATTCCTGAACAGGTTTATCTCCTTTGACAGATAACAAACAACATAAAGAGAAGCACCACGTCATTTGAGTTACTGTATTTCCCCAAGTACCAGTACAGCATCTAGCATATTGTGAATATTTTATAAATTCTAATAATTCAACCTAGAAATTCCACTTCTAGGAATTTATGCATAGGAAATATTTCTAAAAGTACACAAAGCTTTAAAACATTGGTCCAGGCAAAGAATTTATGACTAAAAAGCAAAATATAATAAAAACGAAATAAATAAATGGGACTTAAATAAACTAAACAACTTCTGCATAGCAAAAGAAATAATCACAATAGTAGATAGGCCCAGCACCCATAGCTCAGTGACTAGGGCGCCAGCCACATACACCGGGGGCTGGCAGGTTCCAACCTGGCCCAGGCCAACTAAACAACAATGACAACTGCAAAAAAAAAAAAAAAAAATAGCCAGGCATAATGGTGGGTGCCTGTAGTCCTAGCTACTTGGGAGGCTGAGGCAAGAGAGTTGCATAAGCCCAAGAGTTTGAGGTTGCTGTGAGCTGTGAGCTACAGCACTCTACTGAGGGCTACATAGTAAGACTCTGTCTCAAAAAAAGAAACAAACAGGCTCGGCGCCTGTGGCTCAAGTGACTAAGGCGCCAGCCACATACACCTGAGCTGGCGGGTTCGAATCCAGCCTGGGCCCGCCAAACAACAATGATGGCTGCAACCAAAAAATAGCCAGGCGTTGTGGTGGGTGCCTGTGGTCCCAACTACTTGGGAGGTGGAGGCAAGAGAATCACTTGAGCCCAGGAGTTGGATGGAGGTTGCTGTAAGCTGTGATGCCACGGCACTCTACCCAGGGTGACAGCTTGAGGCTCTGCCTCAAAAAAATTAAAAGAAATAAAATAAAATAAAATAAAAAGGAAAAAAAATCTATGATGTTAGCACATCAGAGATAAATGGGCCTCAATATAGAACCAACATTGTTGGGGTAATATTAAGAGTTAGTGCAAAAATGTTCCCAATGTACCAGTAATGGAATCCTGACAGGACTGTTAAAGGTAGGGCATGAACAGGAACAAAAGGATCGAGATCTCTTTAAACACTCCCAACTGGGCTATGCACACCTATTTGGATTCTGAACATACTCTCATTGCCTAAGTATTATAATCCAGGCCCCTGGCTTTAAGACTTGTTTCAGGACTAATAATCATTTTGTTTGTGGTAACTGATTGTGTTAGAGTCGACCAGGATATTCTGTGCCAAGTCTTAAATGTTATTACACAGCTGTAACATCAGAATTCAGCAACTCATCCTGCAATGAAAGATACAGGAGAGGGCTGGGCATAGTGGCTCACACCTGTAATCCTAGCACTTTAGGAGGCAAAGGCAGGTATATTGCTTGAGCTCAAGAGTTTGAGACCAACCTGAGCAAGAGTGAGACCGCATGTCTACTGAAAGTAGAAAAATTAGCCAGGTGTTGTGGCGGGTACCTATAGTCCCAACAATTAGTGTGGCTGAGGCAAGAGGATCACTTGAGCCCAGAAGTTTGAGGTTACTGTGAGCTATGATGATGCCACAGCACTCTACCCAGGGCAACAGAGTGAGACTCTGTCTCAAAAAAGAAAGAAAAGGAAAAGATACAGAAGAGATGAGGCTTACCTAGACCAGCAGTTCTCAACCTGTGGGTTGTGACCCACAGGAACTGTATTTTTTTTTTTTTTTTTGGAGACAGAGCCTCAAGCTATCCCCCTGGGTGGAGTACCATGGCATCACAGCTCACAGCAACCTCCAACTCCTGGGCTCAAGCGAGTCTCCTGTCTCAGCCTCCCAAGTAGCTGGGACCACAGGTGCCCGCCACAACGCCCGGCCATCACAGGAATTGTATTAAAGGGCCGCGGCATTAGGAAGGTTGAGAAACACTGCCCTACACCAGCAATAGCCTGCATCCTTTTTTTTTTTTTTTCAATTTTTGGCCAAGGCTGGGTTTGAACCCACCATCTCTAGCATATGGGGCTGGCACCCTATTCCTATGATCTATAGGCGCCTCCCCAGCCTGCATTCTTGAAACAACTTTCTGATCAACAAAAACCTTGCCAATAGTGAAAATATGGGTATTTTGGATTTGTATCCTCCAGCCTGCCCCTGGCTGCTCTTAGCCAAAAGGGAGGGCTGAGAAAAAGAATAGCAGCCCTGCCTTTGCGGAGTTGGCCAGGCACTCACAGCTGGGCCTGGGTGTCCTGTTGAACAGAAACAGTCCCCAGAACTCCAACATCAGGCAAGGCTACTCTGTGATCAGAAGACCAACCCTGACCACTTCATAATCATGTCTGAACACGGACAAAACGTGAACCTGGTCCATATCGCAAATGTGACCAAACATCCTCCAATCCTAGCTAATAAAACCAACTGCTTCTGCTTTTCCAGCCTGGCTCTAATTTTCTCTGCTATTTGTTAAGACACCCAGTGACAGAATTGCCCTGGCAGCGTTCAAGCCAGAGCAACTCCGGCTTCCTTAACCACTGCCTAAAACCACTGACACAGGTGCAAGTCCTCTAAGTCGTGCTTTCTCAAACCTTATTGAGGTACTCCAACCCAGGGGTCCTCAAACTTTTTAAACAGGGGGTCAGTTCACTGTCCCTCAGACCATTGGAGGACCGGACTGTAGGCCCTGGGATGAGTCGGCTGCTAAGCAGGACAGGCAGCGGCTGCAAAAAAACCCAGCGGGCCAGAGAAATGTCCTAGGCGGGCCGTAGTTTGAGGATGCCTGCTCCAACCCCTGGTTCCCATGGTGTCTGTTCTCACTCTGCGCAATAAGAAAACAGGTTGTTCAACTCCAGATGTGTTCCTGGGAATGTGTGGCTGGAGTGCAATGACAATACGGACAATAAGATGAAGTCAAGGGCGGTGCCTGCGGCTCAAAGAGGTAGGGCACTGGCCCCATATGCTGTAGGTGGCAGGTTCAAACCCAGCCCTGGCCAAAAAAAAAAAAAAACTGCCACAAAAAAAAAAAGATGAAGTCAAAGCTTAGCAGGGAAGCTATGGTGACTCACTTAGCAAAGTGCTACTTAGTGCTAGGTATTATCCTTATCAAAAACTCTCTGGCAAATGGGCCCACTTGCTTATTAGTCAGCAACAGACTTCTTGTAAACTCAGAGAAAGAGTCCCACTGCCTGGCACAGTTAGCAACAATAACTACCTGAGAGTCAGAAACAGAAAAGAGCCCTCAGTTAAAAAGGAGAAGATGGTGGTGATGGCAGTGGAGGGGTAGCTGGCTTATAAGCTGTCAGAACTACTAGGAGGCCACCCATTATGCTGCTGCCCTAAACTTTCCTTTAGGGGGCCCAATAAGGGGCTAGCAGTCCTTAGCAGCTGCCCTGGCCATCAAAGCCAATAGCCTTTTGTTTTGCTGTTTTGCTTTTAGCTTTTTCATGGGTTCACTTGGGACCCCTGGAGACATTCCGCATCCCTGCCCCCTGTGTGCAGCTGTGATGAAATCACTTCCTCTCTTAAAAACTTGGCACTAACTATTAGGATTAGAATGTCTGACAAAAATCTGGATTACTCCCCCACCATTTTTTCAGATGAATATGAGACTCACCCTGCTATTTACCTACTATGTAAAATTTTGGTTAAAAAAAATTGCTAAGTAAAAGGGGGCTAGGATCTTTGACATAGTGATTCTCAATTTTGGTTGCACACTGCAATCACCTGGGGAGCTTTAAAACATTCTGCAGATGCCTGGGCCCACCCCCAGTGTCTGGTGGAAATGGCCCCAGGTACACCCTGGGATTGTTAAAAAAGTCAACAAAAACTCAGGAGATTCCAATGTGAAGCCAAGTACACCACTACCAAATCAAAAAGCAGTTTGTATCACAACAGATATCACTCCATGTGATAATCTATGCGTGGTGTTTCATAAGTAAATAAAGTTTGAAAACCAGAAAACAAGTGTCAGTGAGGATGTTGAGAAATTGGCACCCTAATACGTGGCTGGTGGAATGTGAAGTGGTGTCGTTGCTGTGGAAAATGGTTTGGCAGGCTCGGTGCCTGTGGCTCAATCGGCTAAGGCGCCAGCCACGTACACCTAAGGTGGTGGGTTCGAATCCCCAGCCCGGGCCCTCCAAACAACAATGATGGCTGCAACCATAAAAATGGCCGGGCGTTGTGGCGGGCGCCTGTGGTCCCAGCTACTTGGGAGGCGGAGGCGGGAGACTCGCTTGAGCCCAGGAGTTGGAGGTTGCTATGAGCTGTGATGCCATGGCACTCTACCCAGGGGGATAGCTTGAGGTTCCATCTCAAAAATATATATATAAAAAAAAGTTATCCAAACTGAGTCACACACAAAAAAAAGAATTAAGAAACACAATTGTAGAAAACTGTGATAAGGTTAAATATAAGTGTAATTGGAGTATCACAAGAAGAATAAGATAGTGAAATGAGGCAATTTTTTAAATCTCATTTAAAAAAAATTTTTTTTTGTAGTGATAAGGTTGCACTATGTTAACTTAAATTCCTGGGCTCAAGCAATCGTCTTTCCTTGGCCTCCCAAGTGGTAGAATTACAGGTGTGAGCCACTATGCCTAACCCAATTTCATATTTTATAGGGGTATAGAATTAAATTTCTAGCTTTATCTTAAATAAAGACACACAAATCCATGTTTACCTCATCAAAAACATAAATTGACTGAATCTCCTTAAGAAATCATACCCCCCTTACTTTGTTAGGACTCAAAGTTTTAAAATTTCTTATAATTAATATATTATTTAGCTGATTATTTCAATATTAGATCTGATCTTTTGTGAATATTCTTTTAAAGACTTTTTTAGGTATGGGATACATTTTCCCATGTAAATCTCTTACTAAGGGTTCTTTATTATGCTGGGCTCCATATTTTAAACCAACAAGTTGAAAGTCATGGTACTGGGTTACTTCAGAATATTAAAGTCAATAAACAAAAATCATATATATGTTTGTATATATTTTTCCAAATGTGACAATGTCTTTAATATATAAAGAATATGTAAAGATTATGTAAATAGTATTACAGAGAGAAAAATGGTGCAGTTCTAGCTTAATAAAAGTGTAAATATCAAAATAAAGTCACTAGCAACCATCACACATAATTATGAAATATACTCCACAAGTAAAATAATATTTTCTAGAAACTCAATAAATACATGAAATTGTTTTGCTTGATATTGCAGTCAGCCAGTTCAGGGGTGCAAATCTTTCTTTCATTATCTTTCAACCAATTACCTTATTAGATGAAAAGAAAAAAATATTCAGTTCATTTCTCTAGGTTTTATTTCTATACAACCTGCCTTGTTTTATGCTGCTATAAATAATCTACATATGATTGATTTCCCTTATGATGCTTTTACTCAAATTTACTCAACTTTTAGCTGCACTTTAAGCCAAATGTTTGTTTTTTTTCCTTTATGGAGATGGCATCAAAACCATCTTACCTGAGTTATGTCATTGGAGCTAAAGAAATGTATTGCTTTAGTTTGCACCTTTCCAGAATCCCTTGAAGTTGTGCTTACTGTTCTTCTATACATTTATTTGACTGTGTAATTATTCATGCAACATAAAATTTATATTTCTTTCAACTAATCCCTCCACATGACATTTTTGAAACTGTTTTATGAGAATACAGCTTACCTATGTGTATTTAACAATTGGAAACAGTTTTCACACTTTGAAAATGTTGATTTTGCCACATCACATGAGGCAGGAATCAGATTGTGGAGGGATGAATCCATGAATCCTCCTTGTGGAGGCAGGAATCAGATTGTGATCTTACATCATAATCATTCTATGCATTGTCCATTATC
Source organism: Galagoides demidoff (assembly GCA_963574575.1). Classification (NCBI taxonomy): domain Eukaryota; kingdom Metazoa; phylum Chordata; class Mammalia; order Primates; family Galagidae; genus Galagoides; species Galagoides demidoff. Next base: position 2,354 of record CAUYQV010114088.1, on the reverse strand, counting down.
AGAATTTAGACAATGACATGTTTAGCTGCTAACGCAAAAGACAAATCCTCTAACTGTCTTCAATACTTAGGAACATTCAGCAAATATCAGCCCTTCAGGTGTAGGTTATAATTGTAAAACGGGTGGAACTGTCAAAGAATCTGTACTGTTCTGTTTTGATATTTCTTAGAAAATTCTCAATCTCTCAGTTACACCATGGAGCTGTCTCACATCAGATCCACTAAAAATTTTCTCACGTCGAGAGTATAAAAACTCAGAAACAGTGCTTCTCTAACATGACTGGCAGCAGTGAGTATCATTGGGACTAACCACAGGTGACAATCAGCTGTATGCATCATAACCTTTTTTTTTTTTTTCAAATTTTTTTGGCGGGGGCCAGGTTTGAACCTGCCACCTCTGGTATATGGGGCTGGTGTCCTACGCCTTTGAGCCGCAGGCGCTGCCCTACATCAAAACCTTTAAAAAAACAGGCACTGACTTTATACAACTTTGCTTTTTAGTGGTCAATTCCCTAGAGATTATGAAGAACATGACACACAGATTTCTTTCCTTTTTTTTTTTTTTTATTAAATGATAGCTGTGCACATTAATGCAATCATGGGGTACACTGTGCTCGTTTTACACACAATCTGAAATGCTTTCACCAAACTGGTCAACATAGCCTTCACAGCATTTTCTTAGTTATTATATTTAGACATTTCTAATCAATAAACTTTTACTTTTATTTTTCATGTTCAATTGTTCCTTTGAAAATTAAAAAATGATATGCATATTTTGTAGGACATTGGATAATTAAGTGTCATAATTAGCAAAGGAGTTTAGCATAATAATTGGCATTTTTCTAATAATTATGCATATTTCCATGTGCACAATAATACTACTTCTGGAAATAATGGCAAATATTTATATATGCACACAGAGAGACACATATCAACATTAATAACATACATCAGCACTGTATTTAGGAAAAAAGTAATTAATACATCTTAAGGTGAATACTGCTCATATAAATAACACTATGATTTTACACTTTTGAAATTATTATCTTTTAATTGATATTCTTGTAAATTAATTAAAGAATGGGAATCTTTCTTTACCACTGACAACTTTTTGTATTTCACAATGAATTAGATACATCATATACTGGTACTCTGGACCCAAACAATAAAGTGTTTCAGTATTTAAAAAATTTAATGTTCATTTGACTCTAAATTTATTTTTATTATTTAAATCAATAGATGTATTGATTTATAATTTTTATTATTTATTATATTATACTTTTAAAATAAATTATTTCTTTTTATGACATTTTAAGGTTCCTTTTTTATATTTTGAGGAACAATAATTTCATAAGTAAATAGTAGAAATACTTCTCACTTTCTGATATGGGTTATAATTAAGTCTACATGTTTATGAATTTCTAAAAATCCATCTTCCCTTCTCTGTCTTTTTTGAGCCAATTTTCTTCATTCCCAAAGCTTCTGATTTCAGTTATCTAAAAATGACTAGCAAATCATTATCTCCAGCTTTGACTCTTCCATCTGCCTACTTTTCAACTCTCTTTGGATATTTTGATATTTTGGGCACCGAAAATTCTGCCTCTGACATTAGTTATAGCCAGTCTAGCACCAAGTACTATGCATTTTACCTTTTATACACTTATATCTGATGACTAGCTAGACTAAGTTCTATAAAGAGAAATACTGTACACATGAATGTAGTCTACAAACGCTAGCTATCACCTCACTCCAAAGATGCACTTAGTAAGTATTTATGCCTGAATAAACGTTCATAGATCTATTCTGGCCAGCATCACACTGTGAAAATTAGATAAAGATTCTATGACTCAGTTTCAAATAAAGAAAATAGAAGCAGGTGTTAAAACTAGTGCTAAAAACTAGTATTATAGCTTTTGTTTATAACTTCACATTTTATTTTCTATATTATTTTGGAAATTAATGTAGGAAAAATAGTTTTCCTTTTAGGCACACAATGTATAAAGATGTAATTTAGTGACATAACTAAAACGTGTGGACACAGAGCTCTTAAGGAAGCAGAGGTTGTAAATATTATATAACTAAACTGGTATGAATTCAAATTAATCTTGGAACTTGGCTCGGCACCTGTGGCTCAATCGGCTAAGGTGCCAGCCACGTACACCTAAGGTGGCGGGTTCGAATCCCCAGCCAGGGCCCGCCAAACAACAATGACGGCTGCAACCAAAAAATGGCCCGGCGTTGTGGCGGGCGCCTGTGGTCCCAGCTACTTGGGAGGCGGAGGCAGGAGACTCGCTTGAGCCCAGGAGTTGGAGGTTGCTGTGAGCTGTGATGCCATGGCACTCTACCCAGGGGGAT